>JAKSZP010014246.1:0-10554 GCA_022478985.1 Massospora cicadina | reverse complement strand
ATGGTGATGGTGGATTGCTTCACGAAATTTTCCCACATTATACCTTGTACTTCTGAGATTATGTCAGAAGAAATCTCCCACCTTCTTGTAGGCCATGTGTTTTCAATGTTTGGTCTCCCCCAGGAGATCATCAGTGACCGTGGCTCACAGTTCACCACGTGATTTTGGAGTAAACTCCTATTGCTCCTAAAAATATCCCCCTGTCGCTCCACTGTGTATCATCCCCAGTATGATGGGCAGACCGAGCGTGTTAACCAAGTCCTTGAACAGTACCTGTGTTACTATGCTGCAGCCGCGCAAGACACCTGGGCCAATGATATTCCTCTCACTCAATTCGCTTATGATTTTGGGACCCACATGTCCATAGGGTTTTCTCCCTATGAAGCAACATTGGGTTATAATCCTTTGTTTTTGGTCAGACCTTGATTGTGGCCCAAGGTTCAATCTTCTGCAGACCATTCTGAACATATCAGGTCAACTCAATCCTTAGTGTGGGAACACCTCACCAAAGTCATAGACAACTACAAGCGGTTTGCGGGTTGCAAGCAGCTCCCATGTCACGATTTAATGGTGGGCTCCTATGTTATGCTTGATACCCATCATTTAAGAATTCAGGCCCCTTCCCATAAGTTTGCTAGTAAACACTCAGGCCCCCATTTGGTGGAGGAGAACCTGGGTAATGGTGCGTTCTGGTTGAAGCTCCCTGCTCATTGGAAACAGCACCTCGTCTTCCATATTTCCCAGCTGTTGCCCTTCAAGGGTGCAATCCCAACAGAACTTGAATCAATAATTGTTAAAAATGGGTAAGAGGCTGAGGTAGAGAATATACTGGCATCCCAAAAATCCCAAAGATCCGTACAATACCTCGTGGCCTGGAAAGGGTATCCTGCAACAAAAAGCAGTTGGGTCAAGGCGCGTGATTGCACAAACTGTATGGAACTGGTTGAAGCGTTCCATATATCCCACCCCACTTCTCCTCATCCCCCTAACCAAAAAAAGTTGCAACGATTATGACAATCAAGTTACCCAAGGTGCATAAGAATGTGGCTCTCATGCAGTTTACCAGTAGTGGAGCCCTTCCCTTGGAAAAAGGAAAGGGTAGTGTAAGTCCTGGGGAACATCCTCTGGGCGTTGATTGGGCCATATTCCCATTCACAAGTAAGAAGGCACCTAAGAGGATGGCTGTACCCCTTGTTACTCAGGGTGATCTCGCTCACATGGTAGATGAGCGCTGGGTAACAGCTCTTCCACTTCAGATCCCTCCTCCAGTACCCACACTCACCTCGGCAGAACTGCTATGGTGAATCAGTAAAATCTGCACCAAGATTGTTAAAATGAAATCAATTGGAACTAATTTGAGTGGCAATCAGCCTAATGTTCAGATTTCAAATGGTCAAAAAGGTATGAAGACCAATCTATTGGCTGGAATGCCCAACATTTTGATTCAGTTTACACAACGATCAAAAAAATCACCCCCCTCTCAAAATTGTTGAGGATCATCCCCAATGGGCAGGTAACAGCATCATGCACCATCGATAAGGGTTTGAAGCTCCCTGTAGGTAAATTGGGCATTGCACCTGATGCAACGCCACTGACCAAATGAACAGCCCAGTGACCGAGCATGGGTGGGTCAGGCGTCCCAAACCTGTTCCCAACCAAATAGGCCCACCCCTATATGGGGTGGCCTTGGGGGATTCCCACTGCTCGTTGGGCTAAACACTGTCATGCCAACTGTCAGAAATGTAGCTGAGCCTCAGTTTGGATGTTCAAGGTCAAACCAACAGTGACTTGGCCCACCACTGAATTCTTCAATGTCAGTTTCCAGTGAACTAATCTGCCCCATTCCCAAATAATTCGCCAGTTAGGTCAAATTTGAGGATCCCAATTTTGGCTTATTACTGTCCAATCAACCACTATATAATCAGTTGCATTGCACTGAGAAAACTGTTGGTTGATTTTCTTCCTTTTTCTTTGCAATAAAATTTTGCCAAAAACTAATCAATTTTTATTGTGTTGATTTTCTCCTGGCTGCATCCCTGATGGCTTTTCCCTGGTGGCCCATTGGTCTGTACACTGGATGGGCTCTATGTAAGTCTCAGGGAATGTCCTTTGGCTCTCAATTGGGTCATCTTCCTGTTCCCAAATAAAAAGACACAGAAGAGGATGGTGGTACCTCTCATCACTCAGGGCGATCTTGCTCACATAGTAGATGAGCGATGGGTAACAGCTCATCCGCTTTGGATCCCACCCCCAATACCCACACTTACCTTGGCAGAACTGTTGCAGGGAATTAGTGAAATCTATGCCAAGGTTACCAAATTGAAATCAGTCAGATCTAATTTGGCCAGCAATCTGGCTGATGCCCAAAATTTGAATGGCTGTAAAAGCATGAAGAATGAGATATTGGCCAGATCGCCTGATGGTTCCAATTCAATCACTAAACCATTTGAACAAATATTGGGTGCCATTGACGAGGGTTCAAAGCCCTCATATAGTAATTTGTGTGTTGCGCCTGATGTGCTGCTGTTGACCAAATGAACGGTTAAATGACTGAGCATGGGCGGGTTGGCCATCCTGAACCCGTTCCCAACCAAATGGACCCATCCCTATATGGGATGGTCTTGGGGATTCCCATCGCCCGTCAGGCCAAACGCAGTTGTGCTAATTGTCAGAAACATAGTCAAGCCCAGGTTTGGATGTTTGAGGTCAAACTGACAGAGACTCGGCCTGCCACCAAATTTTGTGATGTCAGTTCTCAAAGAATAAACCTGCCCATTCCCAAACAAGTCACCATTTAGGTCAAATTTGTGGGTCCCAACCCCATCCTGTCACTACCCAATAGACCACTATTTAATCAGTTGCATGGCACTGAGAAAATTGTTGGTCAATTTTCTTACTTTCCTTTCCAAATAAATTTTTGCCAAAAAAATCAAAAAAATTTATTTTCTGTTCTGACCGCATCCCAGATGGCATTTCCCTGGTGGTCCGTTGCCCCACACTCCGGGTAGACTTTACCAATTCTTTTGGTCACCATGGCTCCCTCTATCGCTGATTGGGCCCAGCGAGTCTGACACTTTTGGTTTTACAACCCCGCTCTTATGAACTTCCAACAACAATATATGGGGATCTTATGGCCCTATGTACAACAATGGAAAGAAAGAGTCCATCTCCCTATTGCCCCCAATGACTTGGCCTTTCAAGCCAAGAATCTCATCTAAACTATCCCAGTAATCCCACCTCATACAGTTCAAACCACTGAGTTGGGAATGGGTTCAGTGTGGTTTGTCATTGGGATACTCCTTACCCTGTTGTTGCATCACCACTTCGTGGTATCACATTTCCCAGCTCCATATCAAGTCTTACAGTCGGCAACGCCTCTGGCATTCTGGCTTGATTTTTGGGTGTTCACACATCCTGACTGGCAGGCTGGTATAAACTTCTTCTGCCATTTCCATGACACTCTACCAGTACTCATGGTCACTATGGCTCCCACCGTCGTCAATTGGATTCAGTGAGTCAGTTACTTCTGGCACTTTAACCCTGCTATCATGAACTTCTGACAACATTATACTGGGATCTTGTGGCCTTACATCCACCATCTACAAGCAAGGATCCGCCTCCTTGTCTCCCAAGTTGAAACAACCCCATATA
Source organism: Massospora cicadina (assembly GCA_022478985.1). Lineage (NCBI taxonomy): Eukaryota > Fungi > Entomophthoromycota > Entomophthoromycetes > Entomophthorales > Entomophthoraceae > Massospora > Massospora cicadina. The sequence continues at coordinate 6,903 of JAKSZP010014246.1, read as the reverse complement.
CTGATGAACTCATTGAAACTATTTCTGTGATTCTGCCCCCTGCAGTAAGACCTTTGGGGTCTGGGTGGGCTCAATTTGGTTTGTCCTTGGGATAATACTCACTGTTGTTCTACACCAACGATTCATCATTTGGCAATGCTTGGCTCCATACAACGTCATTCAGTCAGCAATGCCTCTGGCATTCTGGCTTGCTTTTTGGGTGCTCACACATCCCAACTGGCAGGCCGGTCTAAATCTCTTCTGCCATTTCCATGACACTGCCCCTACATGGGGTGGCCTTGGGGGATTCCCACTGCTTGTCAGGTCAAACACTGTCATGCCAACCATCAGAAACATATCTGAGCCTCAGTTTAGATGTTTGAGGTCAAACTGACAGTGACTCAGCCTGTCACCAAATTCTTCAATGTCAGTTCCCAGTTAAATTATATGTTCCCCATTCCCAAACAATTCGCCTGTTAGGTTGAACTTGCAGGACCCAATCCCAGCTTGTTTCCCCTCTAAATCAACCACTATTTAATCAGTCACATCGCACTGAGAAAATTGTTGGTCAAAACTTTCTTTTCTGATTTTCCATCAAAAAATCCTTTCCTAAAAATTTGTTTTCATGTCAAAAATATTAACCCGCCTTTTCTTCCAACCCTCACGCACCCCTTGGGGTTAACAGCCATACTCATCTGGTATTTTGTTATGTGCCTATATGAGATTCTGGCTCATCAGCAGTTCTTGGTGAGATTCCTTTCTAGTTCTATATCCATCAAACCAGCAGCAGTGCCTTTGGCATTCTGGTTTGCCATTTGGGTGCTCTGGCATCTGGCCTGGCAGGCCAGTCTAATCCTTACTTGCTGTTTGCCTGACAGCACCTCCTTGATAATTTCCTTATCAAAATAAGGAAACAAAGTGCTGTACTTGACATAAAAGCCAAAGTGCACGTTGCTCCAAGGGAGCACCAGGGGGCTTTGTGGCACTGCTTGAGAATGTGCAAGGTGATTGATGAGGTCTTTTGGTGGGACAAATCACCCCACTGAATTGGGAGGGATGGACCCTACCTGTGACTGCTTGGGTGCCAAGCAAAAGATGCTTAATAGTGCTGGCCCACTTCACCATCACATACTCAATAATTTTAAGTATAAAGAGATGTTTTGGGTAGCAGTTTAGTGTTATTTGATTGATTTAATAGGTTTATTTTGTTTGGCCAAGTGGTTGATGGCTTTAGTTCAAATCAATAGGACATAGTTTAGTTTTAAAGGGCGATTAGTTATTGGTTATTTTGATAAGTTCAGTTAGGTTTACCTGAGTGGTTAGTGGTTTTTGGTTGATTTGATTGAGCAATTAGATTTGGCTGAGTGGTTTTGTTTATCTATAATATAAAATCTAAATTAATAAATTGAAAATCTGAAATTTTATAGACATCGTAGCGAAGCACGGGTAAATCGGCTAGTACTATTATTATAAAAAAAATTGGATGAGTGTCAAGCAGATTAACAATTTGCTATATTTGGTAACTAATTAATTCTGCCATTCAATAAATAATTAATTTTATCTTGAGTTCAGCCAATTCTCCTAGAACATTTAAGGCTCTGAAAATCCCCTAAAATAGTTATAAAAACTCTTTGTTAGGTTCACAATAAAGTATCAGATTATACTGTTCAAGTTTCCTTTGCATTTATTTTATTTGAGTTTATTTAAGTCTTTTTCTGGGTGTCTAAATCAATAAACCACCCAGGATGACTATGGTGACCGCTGGATAACGAACTTTGAGAATCCCAATATTTACTCTGCTTTACCAGCAACCCGTCGCAGAGTCCAGATGAATTACCTAGCTCCGCGACAGCAGTTGATGGCTATTTGGTTTTTTGATAAGCTCAATTGTTTTAATAAGCAGTTAATGAATAGTTGGTTTGAAGAATTTAATTGGTTTGGATCAAATAAACAGGTGGTTTTTGGCTGATTCTATAGGTTCAAATGGTTTTGGCCGAGTGGATGATGTGGTTTTTGATTATTTCGATAAATTCAATTCAATAGTATTGGCTAAACTGTTGGTGATTGGTCAATTTGATATGCTCAATGACTTTCGTAAGCAGTTTAGTGGTTTTCTATGTTATAAAATCTATTTTAATCAATTCGATTCCTTTGAGACTTTCATGTCCGGTAACACTAGTTGTCACGTGTAAACCAAATGTTAGCTGCCGGTGGCAACATGTTGGTGTCACCAGGCATAAAATGTTAAATCCGAGTTACACTGGGTAACTCTGCTATTCTACCAATATAAATGTTAAAATAATTGGTTAAATCATCAGGCAAATTGTAAACTTAAGCAATAATATATGTTAATAGTTTGTCTGATTTCTAAGATGCTACACGCAGTTACTTGGGCTTGAGTACTTAAATTCGTAGGATCTTATAATTGCCAGCCAAGTATGATAATTAAAATGTGGGTTTTGATATATTTAAAATTATTTAATTGTGTGGAATGCTTTAAGTTAGATAATCATCTCTCCTTTACTTTGTTACTAGTTAGGATAATGGCATCTAGTGCTGTGTTTTTGGTTAAAATGTAGTCACAACTCGAGTGCGACGAGCTAATATTTTATTCTTTTCTGAAACAGCATGATTTTTTTTTGTCTACAATTTTTTTAAAAAAGCTATTAGATAAGTTAGTCATTTAGTTCTTGTCGCTAGTATGTTTATTTTAAGTAACTTAAAAAGAAAACTTGCTATTCATCTGAATTTCATCCTAATATAACAATTTCATCTATTTGTGTTTGCATGGAAAGTTAAACTGGTCAAAAAAGGTTTTTATTATAAAAATAAGAATATAAGTAAGCCGCATTTTTTCATCAGTTCTTTTAGATAGAACTAGATTTTACACATAACTACTCTATATTAGACATGACATCTATAAAAATCTACTGGAGAATACTAGTTATTTTTATTTTCTACCCTTTTTAGATAAAATACTGATATTTTCTTAAAGCTTTGCAATTTTTATAGGGTACTTATAATTGATGTATATCTATTTGCATTTATTTATATCTTTTCTATTTATACTATAAGCGCTTTTTAAAAACCTGTTGAGATGCAAGTAACGAAAAAGTATAACCTAAAGGCAACAAGAGATTGATCATCATTGAATTATTATCCGAAGTACTCAAATTTGCTGATTCTTCTTGGCATCATTTTCTTTTTATAGCGTTCTGATTTTTGTAGTCTTATTTTTAGCAGAATTTTATAGTAAAGCTTTATAATAGCTAGGATTAAAGTTGAAGATTCTTATATAATAATTAAGTACTATAAAAAATTTTCTCAACGAGTAAACTATTAAATAAGAAATTTATGTGAGCTGTCAAGTTTGTATCATTAATAACTTAAGCGACACAGTGATAATCAGTGAGTGAGTGGTATTTATATTTCCTAATAGAGACTGTATATCAACACCACGGTGCAACGATAGTTTCGTTTTGTAATGGTTTATTTTATTGCTTAAATTTTTATCTCGTTAGCCGTGAGTCATGCCAGTGTTTTCAACTAAATCCAAAAGCAGTTTAACTTTTACCGATGTTCGTGTAAAACATTACATTGCTTGATCTAAAAAGATTCACTATTAGACTTAAGACGTAGACCGCATCATATAAAATTCATTTTCAACAGACAACAGTATCATAAATATACTTTATTTAATAAACTTAAGCCTTTCCACACTGGTGGTAATATTGCTTCTCATAATAAAAAGCGTAGCAGTATTCAGTGAGACGAACCATGCAGTAGCCTTTGCCATTTGGATACTCAATTATACATGGGTGGCGGATACTCCCCCAGGTAATGTTTTTACCATCTGGGCTGTAACAAAGGGCGGATGGCTCAGGGCACTCGTAAGCTCCAGGCTGTCCACCGTGACCACCGGGATGGATAAGGATGGGGCCGTCACCCTGAGTGGCAACCTGGGCCTGGGCACATAACAATACTAATGCAAAAGAAAAGATATTCATGATGACATATGCCACTCTTTCGTCAATTTATAAGCTGCCAATAAAGCTCCACAAGCCACTAATTATAAATAAATCCCAAGTGTTGGTGCCTATAGTGTGGCATATAAAAATATAAGCAGATAAGTGTTTATACAGTTTGCGCCACCTGTTGAGAGAAGAGTTTCCACATCACACCATATACTGTCATAAAGAAAGTAAAACATTGGAATAATCTGCGCGCGCCAATCACTTTATTTTACACATGGTCATTTTTATCTGAAAATCTTTGGAGCCCCAAAATCCTTTGCCTTGTTATCAGTTTTCCAATATGCTCAGGTTTTTATACCTGATCAATTTCTACAATAAAATTAAGGTTTTCATTTTAAACTTTGCTTGATATACCCTTTATTCAATTTCATCCTAAATAGCCTAATCTACAGCATTTGGACCTAAATCTGCTATGGTCTTTACAAATAGTGAGCTATGCAACGCCCAATATTACGATGCCTAAAATGCTAATAACGCCTCAATTCATGATGTAACTGGAAATCCAGGTCTTTATGACAAACCCCAGTTTTAAGTGTTTTATTCCACTCGCAAAATTTACAGGTGGAGTCTAAATAGATTACTTTAATATCGAATCATTAGACTGAATCATAGGGGAATTAAAATAAGTATGAAAATTTAAAATATTAATAGTCAAATTTGATATAAATAAATCCCATTTTAGTCCCAAAAGTAAACTATTGATTTCAGTTAGTAGAAACTAACTGATAAATCTAAATTTTTGTGGTTTCTAGTCAATGACCGGAGCGCTATTATCAAAAAATAGTGTGCAGGTTATTCTGTGTACGCCTGTTAAAATCTTAGGCTTAATTGCTTGCTTTTAGCCCTGGATTTTAACTTCACAGATTCATGGATCCTGGCGTTGATTATTTGATAGACTGGGGCAATGATAGTATGAAGACTATTATTAAGTTGATTGCCCAAAGCCACGTTGAGAGTAAAGTCCAACGCTAAACTGGTGCTTCTTCTTGAAGATCTTCTGGTAGGGAACACTTTCCCTATTCCCTTCTCGCAGAGCCAAGCGGAGATTCCAATATTGCCAACCTAAGGATATCTGATCCTTGCACTCTTCTCTTAAGAGTAATATTAAAACAACCAATGTTTAAACAACTAAAGCTAATATCAGTTTGAATCTTGTTTTTATTAGGGAATTATGTGGGGTTTTTATAGCTGGAATCATCACAGCTTTTCAGCTGTCCAATGAGAATATTTGTGCTCCTATACTGGTTTTGACCCTTAGTGTTAGGTACCAAATCTCATCAGGTACTGTTGCCTTGGGTTTTCTAGGTTGCATAATCTTTGGGCGTTTGGTGGTCCAAACAATTGGTATTAGGTACATGAAACCAATTGTTTTGACCAATGACAATTCCATTTTTTACTCCAGTGTTCTAATATTTTGGCATTTTCTTATGACTCCAATCCATTCATTCCATTCTGAACGATTCCCTATAATTTGACTATTGGGCATTATCCCAATATCAAATTATTGCTTAATTTCATTGGGGATGACGCCCAACGAAATTATCATCTATCAGCGGCCTCAAATGTCATCGGGGATGATTCCCAATGAAAATGTCATTTGTTGGCGGCCTCAATTAGCATTGGGGATGATTCCTGACGAAATTATCATCTGTTGGCGGCCTCAATTATTATCAGGGATGATGCCCAACAATAATTCATAGTTGGCAACCTCTAATATCATCAGGGATTCTTCCTGACAATATTCTCATTAGTTGGCCACTAATGCCAACCCTCTACAATTATAACATGATTGTCAAATCTCATATTAAGTCAAAGGGTTGGACTATGTGGTCATCTGCAATTCTGACAACGCCTTTACATAAATCCTCATTTTAAGCATTTTTGCTAGATCTGAACTTTCAACTACTTTCTAATATTTGTGAATAGACTCACTATTTCCAATTCTAAGTTATGATTACATTTTTTATTATGTTTGGTTTTTGTTAAAAAAAGCTTTTTCTATATTTACTTTATTTACATATATCTGTAAACATGTGAATTAACCACCTAAGCCACATAGTCCCTTATATACATATAAGGAACAAACCTGATGCCATAGATGCTGAATACATGGTGAGCATAGCACTGGTTGTTGAGATACTTCCAACAATTTAAGAACTTTACAACACCGCCAATGAAGCTAATAGAGGATTCTATAGCCTTTCTAATTGTACAAATATTTAATCAATTTGTTTTATACTTTTTTACAAAGTGATATAGTACTTATATCCTTCAAAGACAAATATGCATATGTATATAAAAGTTAAGATCTAGAATTAGTTATATCATGTGATAATATATTAGAATACAAATCTCATAAATAATACAATGCTATGTCTAAGATATCATAAGATGACTGCCACCTCATCAAAGTTAAATAGTAGATTTCAAAGCTACCTTAGTCTTATTATTGAGATATTAGAATTACTACACTCAAAGCATATAGTTTATAATTGTTAAATTAAACTTTTCTCTCTCGTTGCAATCACTTTTGCAACCCATTCAATTCAAGTCTGAATCTAGTTTGATAATCTCATAGAGGAGATTAGTCTGCGCCCATGTCAGGGAGCAGTTGGGCAAGTAAGGTAAGAGGAGCAGGTGGGAGGCCCGCGGCCTCAAACGTTCAAAAACGCCCCAGAGAAACTGGTGGAAAAGAACTTTTTTTTAAAAAACTGGCGGTAACTATTTCCCCAGAAATCCTCGCTTGGCAAGCACAATGCAACCAGTACATCAATACGCCGCACTCCCAGCCACTTTTGTCGGTGGAATATGGAGTCCGCATGTTTCTGGACATTCAACAAATGGCTTTATGGGAAAAATTTTGTGGGGATGTGCACAATTTTTCCCAACC
>JAKSZP010014245.1:0-10634 GCA_022478985.1 Massospora cicadina | reverse complement strand
CCGTCATTGACGCTTCGAGTACTATCACGAGTATTTGCTTTGGCCCATCTTTTTTTTCCGCCAAAGCCGAACTTAGCATCCTACAAAGATGAAACAAAAGTAATATGTTGTGACTACTTTTGCAGCACGCTTGTTGTTTCTTGATTTAGCCCTCTTAGTGTTGGACGTCTCGTCGTCAAGGTCAATGTTAAAATCTTCAATATTATCTACCCCTTTAAGTTCTAGTCAAATTAATACCAACTTAAAAAAAGCTCAACTTCTCTTAAGATTTTTGATTTTATCAAGCTCATTCCTCTTTTGAAGATGCCTTTCTTTGATCTTTTCAACTTGAATTTGTTTACCAAACTTCTTGAGTTCACGTTGCTTCCTAGCATTCTCGGAGGCTTTGATAGATTGAGTTTCATCTAGAATTTTTTGGCGAATCTGAAGTGTCAAAATAATAATAATAAAGCTACCTTATTCATATGCTCATCGGATTTAATCATCTCGGCAAAGTAATCATCCGGTCTAGAAAAAGGAAGCGCTAATGATTTAAACCGTTTTTGTGCTTCTTCGGCAGCAGCTAAAGCTTGTCCGTAGCTAAACTCGTTAACGCGAAAATCAGATAATACTTACAAAGCAAGTTCACGATCCAAATCATTATGTATATCCTTAATCTCGAGTGGTTGTGAAGCAGTTATGGATAATGTTTCGACCCACGGTAGATCTTTGACGTGGATTTCTTCAAGAGCAGCTAAAAGACCTTCCTGTGAAACAGGTCAGAGAAAGTAAATATGGGTAGGAAAGTACCTCGTCATTTTTAGTTAGCTTTTGAATTGGAACTGCATCCTCATCAAGGATTTTTTCTTCATCACCTTCATCGGCAGAAATGTCTTGAATATCTTCAAGAGGAATCAATTCTGGTGAATCTCCCGGCATGCTATCGGATTCCTGAGTCTGTTATTACATTAATGAAAAATGAATGAGTGACTTTACTTTAGCCTCCAGAAAATTCTGCTTAGGGACTAGTTTCGGGATGTTTGAATTGACTTTGACCATATTTATGTGCTAACAAAACAACTGAAGAAAAAATGCGTTATCAAATGAAATCCACTGTTATTACAGAAACTTCTTGTTTACTTTATTTTCTAGCTAGCTGATTCCCCAGTATTTCTTGGGTTTATGAACTACCAGATGATTCTAATCGATTATTTTGGCTTCTGTTATTGTTAGATGACCATCGATCGATAAGTTTGGGAAGAAATTATAATTAAACCTATCGAATCAACCAAAAACTACCAACCACTCGGGCAAAATCAATTGTCATATTGCTTCAATCGAATCTCCAATCACGTACTAAAACAATCGACCTATCGAATCAACTAATCATCAAACCACTTGCCAAACCCATTGAGCCTATCGAATCAAACTAATAAACTTAAAACACTCAGCCAAAGCGATATACCGAATCCAATTAGTCATAATTATCATTTTAAACCTTATGATTTTTATTTATATTACTACTAGCTGAGAAGCTGCAGCTTTGCTTGCAGTAAATTTTTTATATATTTTGTTAGCCGTTTACCCGTGCTTCGCTACGGTGTCTATAAAATTAAAGATTTTCAATCTATTAATTTAGATTTTATATTATAGACAAACAACCACTTAGCCAAATCTAATTGCTCACTCGAATCAACCAAAAACCACCGACCACTTAGGCAAACCTAACTGAAATTATCAAAACAACCAATAACTAATCACCCCTCAAAGCTAAACTGTGTCCTATCGATTTAAACAAAAGCCATCAACCACTCGGCCAAACAAAAAAACCTATCGAATCAATCAAATAACACCAACCTGCTACCCGAAACATCTCTATATTTAAAATCATTGAGCATGCGACATATCTTCCAAACTACTAAATCAACTTCTACTTTAGAATTTTATTCGGAGGTGGGCCGACCTGGGGACGATACCGCACCGATTGAGGGGAAATCGAATGAATGGGAAAAGAGGATAAAATCCGGAAAGCCTCCATGCGCGGCGTATGATAGGCCAGGAACTCCATGGGCCACCTTTGCTATTCGCTATCTCGGTTCGGGGCATTGGTGCGCAACGCCAACACAGTCATAATTGTCCTCTACCCAAAGTTCATCTACCAGAATCGAACTCGGGGAGGCAGCGGTAGAGGTTCCTATTCTACCACTGGGATATCCTCCCCTTGCAGTAAAAAATTTATATACTTTTTTTTAGTACTAGATGGTCCCAACCCGAAAAAATTTATATACTTTATTTTTCTTTAAATGTTATCTCTTTTTTTAGTACTAGATGGTTTTAAATGTTATCTCTTCCTTGAGCTAGATATGATCTAACTTTTATATTTAAATAAGATATATCTATATTATTCTAAAGCTAACTCTTATATAAATAAGTTTTACTCATATTTTTTATACTTAATATCTAAATTTATTATCTTGTATACATAGCTTTTTTACTATAATCCTTATTTCTCAAATCTTATCAAAAGTCAAATAAAAGTATCCTTATGATATTTATACTTTTTGTAATATTTCCTATATCTAAAAAGCTTTCTTCAAACCCATATCAAAGTTGTATATACACTTTATTCAAGATAAGAGGACCAGGAGACCTTACATATCAATCTACTAAACAGATATTATATCAGATACTACATTTGATTTTAGCCAATAGGCTTGAGAAGATTGTACCAAAGTTGTATATAGTTAATATAACAAAACCAATGCTTTTTTTATAGTCAAGTCATCTATATCTTTAACCTCTTTCTTCACAGTTCCATATAATTATATAATTACCTCATGGTTAAATTATAATATAAATAGTTATTGCTCTACATTTTATAAAACCCTCTTTTACCCTTACCTAATACTACTAAACAACTTAGCTGAATTAGTAATACCATAGGGGACAATTATGACTGTGTTGGCGTTGCGCACCAATGCCCCGAACCGAGATAGCGAATAGCAAAGGCGGTCCATGGAGTTCCTGGCCTATCATGCGCCGCGCATGGAGGTTTTCCGGATTTTATCCTCCTTTCCCATTCATTCGATTTCCTTTAATCGGTGCGGTATCGTCCCCAGGTCGGCCCACCTCGAATAAAATAAAAATGAATTAGTAATACCACCCAGGGGGTGGAAGGCGAGTCGGTAGGGCGTACGGCTACCAACCTGAAGGTTGCGGGTTCGATTCCCGCCCTTCGCACATCGATCGGGGTGCCAGCCAAAGGAAACTATTGGCGGTTAGTAGGTCTAATAACACGAAAACCTTACCCATGACGTAACCAGAAAAATTTGAGTCCCGAACCGGAGGTGGAAAAACTTTCTTCGACGGAGTTGACCCTGTTCAGGTTTCATGTCGTTTCTTTCTTTTGGTAATGCCTATCCCCTGGTCGGCTTGCCTCAGTTAAATAAAGTAATACCACCCATGCTCCAAACGATAGGACTATCCAACTAAGAGCATAAATTCAATTAATCTCTATCTTTAGATAAACAAAAAGCATTGTATATATATATGAGATACATTATCTCATGAACAAATGAACCAAAATCACCTAACTTGGCTCAAATAATTTATAAATTTGCAATTGTACCATGTTGTTTTCAAAAATATTATAACAATTTTAATTAAAGCTATATATAATATCTAAAAATATTAGATTTTTAATAGTAATTGTATCATTATGGCTGAGCATTTTGGTATTATCCATTTAATTTGATAGGTTCATAGGTTGTAATAAATGGTTGGTAGTTTTAGTTGTTGTCTAAGTTCAACAATTGGTTCTGATAAGCAGTTGGTAGTTTTTGGTTGAATTGATGGACTCAATGGTTTCAGGTAAATGGTTGATAGTTTAGTTAATTCAATAGTTTCAATTAGTTTTGGGTGTCATCCTCCTGGCAGCAGTGGATGCAAAACTCCAGGGCCTAGTCCACCCCAACCAGTGGCCACTGGAAATGCAAGCTTTCACTAATGATACCATAGTTTGGATCAGCTCTCCAACATACCTTCAGGGTGCTGAGGAGCTCCTGACCCTATATCAGTCACCATCAAATGGCAATATTAACTTGGACAAAACTGCCATAATGAGGACTGGAGTCCCCAACTTCAGCTCACCTTCTGACATAGCGCCAATCCAGAACACACAAATGATCCACTACCTAGGAATTCTTTTTTGTGATAAGGGTCTGGCAGTATTTGAAACCAAGCAAGAGGTATTGTAAAGTCTGTCAGCCCATATAGCCTGCTGAAAACATGCATACCTGTAAGTCCAGGGGAACATCCCCTTTGCATGAATCAGAAAATTTCCCATTTTCAAACAAGAAGGGTCCAAAGAGGGTGGCTGTACCCCTTGTCACCCAGGGCAACATTGCCCATATGGTAGACAAGCGCTGGGTAACAGCGCTCCCTCTGATGATTCCTCCCCTGGTTCCTTCACTTGCCTCCACCAAACTAGTTTGCCAACTTATGGAAATCTGCACCAAAATCATTGATAACTGTCTTACCCACAAGTGGGAGGGAATTTATAAAACTAAAAGAACTGAATCCTCAGAATCAAAACTGAAATGTCTGAAATCAATGGGAATAAAGCCCAACTGGTGAAAAATTCATAGTTGAAAAGGGACAAGTATTGAATTCTCAGCCAGAATCACAGATGGCGTTGAGCCATTGAGCAGTGCAGTTGCTGATGCCAAACTCCCCTCAAAATCATTGGGGACAATCCACAATGAGCAGGTATCTGTAACAATCAAGTTCATCTTGATTGTTATATTCTGACTTGGATTTAGATTTTTCAAATTTGAGTCAAATCATTTTATAATATTTTTGGTTCAGTTATTTTGGGCGCTGGGTTGTGCCTCACCCAAGTTGTAGATTAGGCTTGTGTGAGCCTGTTAAAATCTGGGTGCTTGGATGGTTACTCACATCTGACCCTAGATTTCAACTGCACAGATTCATGGATACTTGCATTGATTTGATTGAAATTGATTAACTGAGCAGTAATAGTATGAAGACTATTATTAGAGTTAAATGCTCAAAAGCTACGTTGAGTGTATTGTCCAATGCTAGACAGGTGCTTCTTTGTCTTGAATATGTTCTTGTACTGGTAGGGTATACTTTCCCTATTCCCTTCTCACAGAGCCAGGTGGATATTTTGATAGTAACAAACTAAGGATATCTGATCCTTGCACTCTTTCATTAATAGTAATATTAAACAATGTATAACAACTTAGTTAATATCAAGTTTTAACCTGCTTTTATTAGAGAATAATTGGGGTTTTATAGTTAGAATTGACACACAACTTTTCAGCTGTTCACTGGGAATTATTTGTGCTCCTATGCTGGTTTGACTCTCAAGTGTTAGGCACCAAATCTCGTTGGGTACTGTTGCCTTGAGTTTCTTAGGCAGCATAATCCTTGGCTGTTTGGTGACCAAACAATTGGTGTTAGGGACTTGAAACAAATTGTTTTGGCTGATGAAGATCCTACTCTCTACCTCCAGCATTCAAACACTTTAAAGTTTTTGATGACTCCCCATTCATTCCGCTATAAATGATTCCCTATAATTCAACTATTGGGTGTTGCTCCCATATCAAATTACTGCTTGATTTTGTTGGGGATGATTGCTGACAATAATCTCATCAGTCAGTGACCTCTAATATTATTGGGGATGATGCCCAACAATAATCACATCCATCAGCTGCTGTTACTGATCCTATACAATTATAACTTAATCATTAAAATTATTAATTAGTTAAAAGGTTGGATTATGTGGTCATCTCAAATTCCAACATATCCCCCCTCTTTAGATTATCCAATGGAAGATAGAATGCTCAAGGATGGAAGCCACCTTAGCTTGAGATCATATTTGTTTTTTCATATCTCTATGTCCTCAGTGGAGTGCAGCTCTGTCTGCACTCAACGCCCATATGCTCTGCTTGGTTTTGATGACTTCTTATCCTTGGTTACTACCTGTTGCCACCTCTTCTCAAGTGCAGTTCCTGTGACGTTATGCAACACTAATCCAATCTTCGCATCCTTGCTAAAAGATCAACTGGTATACCTGTACAAACCCCAGGATGGGTCTCATTAGCACCTTGCCACCTGTACCAACCCCAGCACGGGTTTTTGTGACTCCATAATCAACTTGTATAAACCCCAGGATGGGTCTCGTTGGCACCTTGTCACCTGTACCAACCCCAGGATGGGTTTCAACATCTTGTTGATAGGGACTATTCCAGCAGATCTAGTTTCAGCCCATCCTGATCCTGCCAACCGCTCAGGACTCATGCCCATTATTTTCCCCCTTCCTCCATGCTCAGAAGGGGGAAATATTGCTAGATGCATCACTGCTTGAAAATAAAATTAATGTTTTATATTTTTTAGTTTTTATATTTTTATGCATCTTTTTATCTTTTTTAATTATTATTTTTTTCCCTTTAAGTTCAATACTTTAAGTATCTCATATAGACTCTACTGATATTCAACCATCCTCAATATTCTTGATCATATAGGCATCATTTGCCAACTTAGTGATAATTTTGAATGGTCCCATCCATAGGGCGTCTAACTTATTTTTCCTCCAGAACCAATGGGTATTGCAATAGGCTACCATATTGCTCACATGGTATTATTTTAATGTAGGTCAATTCTGATCATCTGCTTTCTTTGCATTGATTTTTCTTTTCATTGTCATTTCAAATGCCCAAGATTGTAATTCAATCAGGATATTGGCCAGTCAGGATAGATATTGTTCAGCACTCATCCCCAAAGATGACTCTACTTTTGAATACAATAAAGGCGGTAATGAAGATTTCCACCCATATAAAGTTTGAACAGCATTTTCTCAGTCACTGGCACATTTCATAAACCTTGGGGCATTTTTGTCAGCTGGTATAATCCTTGTGTGGCAATTATTGCACATTTTTCCTGATCTTCTTTTGGCAAATTGATTTGCCAATAGCCCAAAATCAGGTCCATAGACAAAAAGTATTTTGCCTCCCCCAGGCGATCAAGCACGTCATTGATTTGAGGCAGTGGATAGGAGTCTTTTTTAGTGATTTTGTTTAGTCAGCAATAGTCAATCACTACTCAATTTGATACTATTTCTTGGCATTATTTGCCAACTTAAAAGTTTGATTAATTCTTCCAATAGATCTTTAAATGATCCACTACTTGCACAGATTAATTTTGGTAACATTTTTCTTTGCTAAAGTCATTTGGATCTGATCATATTTTTTGGCATTCCTTGCCTTTCTTATTAATTGACTAATATAAGATCAATTGACTTCATCCACTACTCTCTGGATTAATCACCTTTCATTTTGATCTCATCTGTGCCTTGGGACTTCTCACGGTGGATCCAGTTGCAACCCAAGCTGGTCCTGCCATAATCTGATGCAATTTGTGGTAGGGCCAAAGCGCCACCTGCATGGCTATGCATGCATCAAAGTCTGTAAGCACTTTTTCCCCTGCCAAGATCTGGGATTCTTGGTAAAATAAATGGCAAAACTAGCCAGGGTCTCATTCTTGCAGAATTGTATACCTATAAATTCTTGTTTGCGATTTGCTATCCAAATAGGGCTTCCAAAATCCAACATAATCACTGCTTTTGCTTTTGTATGTGGCCAGTTGTCCTCATTGAGGTGGAAAAGCACCAGATTCTGGCAGTCAGTGCTAAGACAGTTCATTATGGTCACCACTTTTTGATGGTCTGCATAGCTGAACATGGTCATCTCAAATAGGCGGAAAAGTGCTGGTGCATTATCCCGGTGAAAGGTGGGCAATTTTGGCATATTTTAAAATTCCTTGATTACTCCACTCATAGAAGATCCTTGCCCAGCTACTTGAGAAGCCATAGGAGTGGCTTTAGGAGTCATACCTGACACACCAGCAAATAGTTTGGGCATATTTTGGGGCAAAGAGGTCTTCCCAATTGGAGTTTTGTATGCCTTTTCATTAGCCTCATTCATCTTAAATTGCTCACAATCACATTTTTGTTTTTCCAATTCCTCAAAACGCTTTGTCATTTTCGCCATCTCCTCATGAAACTGCCTATGCATTCTAGATCTCCTTCCCATTCAGCTTTTTGGAATAAAATTTTCTTTAACAAGTTCACCCTTTTTTGCTTCAAAGAGGCAAATTTTTTACACAGATCATTATTAACCATTCCTAACTGTTTGAGCATCTCTTCCGCTTTGATTACACATTCCTCTAAGGTACTAACATCAGCTTGAGATTATGAGCTGAGCACATTTTGATTGATGGCCTGCAGTTCCGACCAATCTTCCAAAGCTCTCTCTTAAAAAGACATTGTTATTTTAATTGGCTTTTGACAACTCAACTACCCACTTTAGTGAGCACTAATGTTAAGATTTGGACGCTTGGATGGTTGCTCACTTCTGGCCCTAGATTAACTGCACAGATTCATGAATACTTGCATTGATTTGATTGAAATTGATTAACTGAGCAGTAATAGTATGAAGACTATTATTAGAGTTAAATGCTCAAAAGCTACGTTGAGTGTATTGTCCAATGCTAGACAGGTGCTTCTTTGTCTTGAATATGTTCTTGTACTGGTAGGGAACACTTTTCCTATTCCCTTCTCACAGAGCAAGGTGGATATTTTGATAGTAACAACCTAAGGATATCTGATCCTTGCACTCTTCCATTAAGAGTAATATTAAACAATGTATAACAACTTAGTTAATATCAAGTTTTAACCTGCTTTTATTAGAGAATAATTGGGGTTTTATAGTTAGAATCGGCACACAACTTTTCAGCTGTCCGCTGGGAATTATTTGTGCTCCTATGCTGGTTTGACCCTCAAGTGTTAGGCACCAAATCTCGTTGGGTACTGTTGCCTTGAGTTTCTTAGGCAGCATAATCCTTGGCTGTTTGGTGACCAAACAATTGGTGTTAGGGACTTAAAACAAATTGTTTTGGCTGATTATAATCCTACTCTCTACCCCCAGAATTTGAACACTTTGGTAGTTTCTGATGACTCCCCATTTATTCCGCTATAAATGATTCCTTATAATTCAACTATTGGGTGTTGCTCCCATATCAAATTATTGCTTGATTTCGTTGGTGATTGCCAACAATAATCCCATCAGTCAGTGACCTCTATTATCATCAGGGATGATGCCCAACAATATTCCCATCCATCAGCTTCTGTTGCCAATTCTATATGATTATAACTTATTTCTCAAATTAATTAATTGGTTAAAAGGTGGATTATGTGGTCATCTCAAATTCCAACAGAGCCTAATCAATGACTCAGGTGAGGCCCCAAAAGGTGGCCTTTATAAGGCATGACTGCCAATTCCAAAGTTCACTTCAGAATAATTTTCCCCTAGATTTCCTTTCCTGGGGAGCATTGTTGGTTGCTCCCCAGATGAGCTCTGGTTGGTGGGCCCTTTTTATTATCCTGAATAAAAACAAAGGTTGTTTCAGGGTTAGCATACCTCGCTTACCTGTTGGTCTTTTTCAGGAATTCATTTCAAGGAGCTTTCTTGTAGTTGTGTCAGACCAACCACTTTCAACTCTTGCATAACCAACTTTTAGTTGGCAATGTTTGGCGCTGTTGGTGCGCCAAAACTCCCTACTCAGTTAGGCTACTTTGGTTGCTTGTCAGTGCACCAAAAACTTATTTATTTATGGCAGTCAGAAACTAGATTTAGTGATTTTGACATTATTCTGAAGTCAAATGTGTGCTGCATGCCTCCAATCCCCAATTTTGCTGACCTCAGTGGTCACTTGGTCCCAGTTGTCAAGGAACCAGCACCAGTGGGAGCTGGTGACTGATGGCCAACCCTGGACCTGAAGTGACTGTCAGCTGAAAATCCCAGTGGGGCCTCCCGCTCACCAGGGATTCAGTTGGCACTGAGGGGACCTGTCCCAGCAGGGCTCCCTCACCCATGGATGGTCCACCAGGAAAGGGGATGGCCATCCAGACGCTCTGTACTGCGTGCCCCTCTTATTCTTCTGTTGGGGAAAGCGCCTTACTGGTTGGGATGGGAAGGCCATCACAAACAGGAGCCTGGGAGGGGGTGCACAACACAGCCAAGTGCTGGGCGTGCATCCTCAGGCTAGGACCATCCAGCTGCGCTGGACCACACGCCCCTCTCGCACTTCTTTTGGTTAAAGTGCCTTCCCAGTTGGGATAGGAAGACCATTGCTAATGGGAGCCTGAGAGGGGGTCGCAACACAGCCACGTGCTGGGTGTGCATTCTTAGCTGGGTGGGCTGATTCCAACAGCCCCTTCCCAATTTGCCCTTGCCATTTCAATTTTCCCTTGAGGGGCCCAGAGTTTATCTGGGCAAATTATTCTGAGGCTCAAGGTAACTTGCCCCAGGAAGCACTCATTATGGTAGCCTTCTGCTGTGGGGCCCCTCTTTGGGGATAGGCCCTTTTCTAGCGGGGGTAATGTAATGATTAAATTAGTCTTGATTGTTACATTCTGACTCAGATTTGGATTTTCTGAATCTGAGTCAATTTGTTTTAAAAATGTTTTTGGCTCAGTCATTCTGGGCGCTGGTTTGTGCCTTACCCAAGTTGTAGATTAGGCTTGTGCAAGCCTAATCAATGACTCAGGTGAGGCCCCCAAAGGGCGGCCTTTATAA
>JAKSZP010014244.1:0-10686 GCA_022478985.1 Massospora cicadina | reverse complement strand
TTAACCCTGATGTTCCACCACCATTTTGTGGTATCCTAATTCCTAGCTCCATATCAAGTTGTACAGTCGGCAATGCCTCTGGCATTCTGGCTTGCTTTCTGGAGGCTTATGCACCCTGACTGGCAGGCCGGTCTAAACTTCTTCTGCCATTTCCATGACACATGGATGCCCACAGGTCCTGCTTAGAAATAATGGGACAAACTTTACATCTCATGTGATCCCATGACTGAATGAGATAATGGGGATTAGAGAAGTCATGTCTGTACCCTACCATCCAGAGATAAATAGACTAATAGTATGAGTGAATGCAATGCTGGCTGCGATGCTGAGGAAGCTGGTCACAGGAAGAACTTCCACATGGGGAACATACCTGAGTTTGGAGACGTTTTTTACTATATTAGTCATCATATGGCAACAGGAAAAATGCTGTAAGAGTTGCTATATGGGAGGAAGGCCGCATTGCCACTGATTTTATATTTAGTGGTGGAACCAACATTGAGGATGAGTGCTGGACAGTACTTAATCAATTGACATATCCTAATTGAATGCAATTGCAAGCATTTGATACTATGTTGAAGAAAAGGATACAAGCGAAATTTATGGAAGATAAGAACTGACCAACCTTAGCAGAATACTGAATAGTTGAAAGAGTTGCCCATTGTGATACGCATTGTTTTGAAAGAAGAAACAAACTGGATGCATTGTTATCAGTTCCATTTGAGATTGTCATTAAGATGGCAACTGATGCCTACTCCATCAAGATTCTCTTATATGGAAGAGTTGTAAATTGAGTCCATGCTAATTATTTGAAGTGATGGATTAAAAAAAAGAGTTCCTAAAGGACTGATGAACCATTAAGTTGATCATGTCCTGATGATTAGGTCAAGCCCAAAAAAAGGACCTCAATCAATCTGATGGTTAAGTCCAAAAAAGGACCTCTGAACCATAGAAAACTGGTAGATATAATACCTAGGACCCAGTCTGGGAGAAAAATAAAGAAAGATGGGCTGCTGAACCAAAACAAGGTCAAGTCCCATGGAAAAAAATATAAGCTGCATAGAAAAAAACTGATAAATTTTTATAATTTTTATTTTTTTATTGATTATCCTCAATATAAGGATGATTCCACCTATGTTGCCTTTTGGGGGAGGGAGGATGGATCACAGTAGGAATGAATAGTCCATCAAAATATATGAGATCAGATGCTAGTGAGGGCTAGACCTACATGAAACCAAGTTCTTTAAGCAGATGCAGATCCCTGTGAGAAAGCAACTAGGGGAAGAGGAATTGAGATGTCAGAAGAAGCCAATTACAAATTACAGAGTGGGGAGGGAAGCAACAGTATATAAAGAGGCAGTCAGGAATAACCCTGAGTAATCCCAATATGGTACTGGAGCCAGAAGATTAGTCTTGAGCGCCTGCTGACAGGCTTCATTAAGAACACTAGACATATGGGCTGGCAGCAAACAAGGGATACTGGATGGGGGTTGCCAAATCATGCCCCCTGTTGGGATTTTTGCCCATATTCACAGCCTGCTAGATTACCTGAAATCGCTAGGGGAAAATTCTCTAAGGTGAAGTGAATCAGAAATTGGTTGTCCCAAGCTTTGGAGTAACTATGTTTGGGGGATTTTGGGATACTCTCCTGGTCATATCTGTCAGGGATTGATCTGGATGAATATTTGAGATCTCATTGGGTGGAGTTGCCAACAAACTAGGGGCATCCAATAGTGATTAACTCTCAGGTGTACCAATTAGGATTAAATGGGTTTCATCACCGACTGATTGGGAACAAATAGCAAGTTGCGAGGTGAGTGATGCCACCTGCAATGAGCAAATTGATCAGTTGGTTTGTGACCTGCTTTAATGGGTAACAAGTCCCATTACCTAAGCAGGTTGCTAGCCAAATATGGTTGGTTTGCTTGGATTGAGAGGAAAACATTAGGGACACATCTTACAACTCTTTCCGTTGAGGTCTCAAGGATGTCCAACAATAGAATCCTAGCCAGGATGGGGAAGACCATCAGTGCCAAGATGAGGATGGGTGATTCAATGGCAACAGCTGCCATTTCATTAAAGAGGTGTCAAGTGAGGGTTAGACAGTCAAATTCCCCACTATAAATTCCCTAGGGTTCACTATAATAAAAAACATTTAGAAAAACAGCAATTAGTAAAACAGTAATAGTTAGAGTTGAATATTAAAGAGTTATTTAGTTCTAAGTTATCCATTTGGTATATAGTTAACCTATCATCAGCTTCCATTGTGCTGTTCTGTCTTAAGAATATTTTGTTTAGGGCAATAATTAAAAGACTCTCATAGAGAAGAGTAAAGATCTGAGTGGGGATCTAGAGAAGAAGGAACCACAATTGGAGATAGCTGCCAACTGTGTGTTGGGCTGAAAAGACTGTCACAAGGGCATCTTAGCAAAGATTGGGTGGACAAGAGCAAGGTGATGAATCCCCTACGAGTGCAACATCACAAGTATTTAATTGGGAATACTGGCTGATTGTTAGGCCAAAATATAATTCATACTCAACTATGGATAATATTCTCCATACTATTATCAATTAAGAATTTATTCTACTATACAACGTGACAAAATGCATGAGGAAACCAAACCTATGCAGTAAAAAGTTTACTAGGTTGCTTGCCAATAACAACCACCAGAGTAAATTTTTACACCCCCTATTAAAACTATCAGCAGAGATATTGATGGGAAGCGCCAGAAGCAAGATAGTCATGCAACTAGTGAATGGAATCCTGCAAGTGATGACTACAAGCTTCTCAGAAGCTGAAGCAGAAGGAGTGATGGAACCTGGGAGATGCTGGAAGCTTTGTGGCCAAACTTCAAAGAACTTGGCTAGAAAAGCAAAGAGCATAGGCTGTGGTATCCCAATCTAGGATGTTCTCAAGATCAGAGGGATTCACCGCTAGGTATAAAGCCTTGGTGACTTGAGCCCTTAATTCTGTGTAGTGGAGTTTGAAATGAATATTGTTACCAATGGTGAGCTCAGTATCCAAGACAGCATATTTGTAGTATTTTCTTGAGTCAGAAGAGGAACTTGGGAAGCAAGTCTGACCTGGCAAGAAAGGAGCAATCAAGAGCAAAGGGAATAATTTTAGAAGCATCCATGATGATGTTTGGCACATCTGCAAAAGGAGCCAAATCTAGGAGAGTTTCAAAATCCAACTTTGAAATTGATGACAGAGGGAGAATTGGCTGTGAGTCATTCAAAACAATTGCTAGCCTGGTTTCCAAAAGGTTGGTTATTGTTTCTGGTAGCTCCATGGAAGGACTAGCTGCTGGTGCCAGACTAGGCATATGAGTCCTGGAAGGACCATAAAAGAGGTTCTGGTGCAAATTCTGACTCATCTGCTGGAAGAGCTGAAGATCTTGATCAGGCAAACTATTCAGAAGCTGCTGTTATCATGGCTCAGAATTTGACATATGAGCTGGATGAGAGGGGGATGTCAGACTTATATATAAAGTTGACATTATGCACTCTACAATCCATTAAGCTTCAATTTTGGAGAAATTAATCTCAAACTTAATGAGATAAGCTCTCCAAGAGAAAAATTAAGAATGACATGAGCCAAGAGGTTTTAAGAGAAAAATAACAAGGGTGAACATAAATAAGCATTCTTAATTGAGCCATGAAGTGAACATCAATGGCAAGAGTCTCCTGTCTAGGATGATTAGAAAATCAGGAAATTGAGGACGCCAGACCAAGAATCCTGAATATGACAGTGGGTCATATGCCCTGATGGGGGGAAAACCAAATACTGGGACTAATATTGTCACAAGTAAATCAATCAGCCCGGCATGACAGTAGATTGTGGGGACCACGCTCTGAGTAGGCAGTAGTGAGGACGAAGAGTAAGAGTAAGAGAGCCGCATGCCAAAGGTTGTTCTGAGCAGCGTTGAGTATTGACAATCATACTTCATTTGAGTAAATGAAGTATTTGAATGAGTGTCTGAAGCATTGTTCTCCTACCCTAGTCCTTTTCTCACTGGAAATCTAGGCAAGAGGGGGAATGTGTTAGGATTTTTTGCCATATTCCCAGCCTGCTAAATTACCAGGAATTGATAAAGAATAATTCCCTAATTTGAGGAGAATTGGAAATCAGTTGACATTGATTTCAGGGTATTTTTTGGGGGATTTTAGGATATTTGCCTGGTTGGATCTGTTGTGGATTGATCTGGATGAATGCTTAAGATCTCATCAGGTGGAGTTGCCAACAAAATAGGGGCATCCAATAGTGATTAACTATCAGGTGTACTATTTGGGATTGGTTGGGTTTCATCACTAACTGATTGGGAATGTAAGTAGTAAGTTTTGAGGTGAGTGATGCCATCTGCAATGCACAAATCAATTAGTTGGTTCATGACTTGCCTTAATGGGTAACAAGTCCCATTACCTAAGCAGGTCACTACCCAAATATGATTGGTTCACTGGGATTGAGAAGAAAACGTTAGGGTCACATTTTCTGACTATTTTCTGTTTGAGGCCTCAAGGATGTCCAATGATGGAATCCTAGCCGAAAATGAGGAAGACCATCGCTGCTGAGATAAGGATGGGTGATTTAATGGCAACAGCTGCGTTTCATTGAAGAGGCATCAATTGAGGGTTAGATGACCAAATCCCCACTATAAATTCTCTAGAATACACTTATAATAAAAAAGAAGTTTTTATTCAGTATATAGTTTGAGTTGTAAACTTTATCAGCATTCATTTGTTCTATTCTTTCTCAGGGATATTATTGCTGTGTGCAATAATTGGGAGACTATTTAAGGAAAAAAGTAAGGATCTGAGCGGGAATCCAGAGAAAATTGAGGAAACAAATTGGGGATTATGCTGACTTTGTGTCAAACCAGAGATACTGGCACCATGGAATCTCAGAGAAGAATGGTTGTACAGTATGAGGGAACAAATCCCTATTTTGAAGACATCTCAAATATTTTGAGCAGAAATACTGGCCAAGCATTGGGCTGAGATCTAAAAATTAATTTCAACTATGGATAATAGTCATCATACTACTATTAGCCAATTATATCAACAAAAGTACAATGTGGAAAAATTGCACAAGAACCAAACCTGTGCAAGTAAGAAGTTTATAGGGGTTATTGGCCAATAGTAACCAGACCTATAAATTTTTACACCCCTATACCAGGATAGGGAACAACACCACTTCCAGACAAAAAGGGGCCCTAAGGCCCAAGTGGATTCTGTCACAGCTGAGCAACTTGGCACACATGGTAAATGAGCACTGGGTTACCACTCTTCCCCCAAGGATGCCATGTTCCTACCTCTCTTCCCCCTCCTCAACCCAGTTGGGGTTGATAGAGGGGGTTTGCAGAGAGTTTGTGCAAGCCAGGGGCCATGGGCAGGTCCCTGTGACTCCCCACTACTATGGCAAATCATGCCAAAATTTTGAAACTTGCCTGTGACAACCTCAGGGTCCAGTCTGCAAATTTTGGCCTGGGGAGCCAGTCTGGGCTGGCCAGTACAGGATTTGAATTGGGGCACAATTCAGATTTAGGACCAGTCATCAAACAACTTACCCAGCTGCCTCAACTTTCCTGGATAGTTCTTGGCAGCTCAGATCATGCAAATAGCCCAATCCAGATGTCAGACTGGGCCTCACTCAACTCAGCCCATTTGATACAGCCCTTAGGGGCAAATCTGTGCATTCTGAATCATGTGAGCAGCCCAACTTAGATGGTCAGGGCCTGGATTGACACTGTTGACCTGGCTTGGGCTCAAAAATGTGGGAAATTTATAAAAGTTTTTTTAATTTTTTTCAGGCTCTTGAGCACCCCCCTCCCCACCAGCCAACCAGATCCCATTGGCAATTCCCAAATGACCAATACTATAACACCTCCCCCAAGCAATTTTCCCAATTTTTAAGACAACTGCCCTGACTAGGGGCAGTTGTCAGCTCATTCTTTACTTTCCTCACATTTGCGCCCAATAAACCTCCTAAACCATTGTCAGCTTGTCATGGCCTCCATCCACCTTACTTATATTTATTAAAGCTCATCCAATCAATCCAGAGAAGCATGCTACCACCCAAATCCTCTTGATGATGCTTGTCAACTGAGTTGTCTGGTCAGTTGAACCCACCAACCAGTGTTTCATCATAAAATTGTTGAATAAGCTTGCTCTGGGTGACAAATATGCTTCATCAACTGCTGCCATGTGCCCATTTGGTGCAAATCTGGCTGCATGCCCCATTTTCATATCCCTAAAGTCCATTGTTCAGTTGGGAGAGCACCAAAGCACCTCTGTTCCGCCGTTCATGGAGTTGGGACTCTTACCCAACCCACCTGCCAATGATTTCACTTGCCCAAGGGGCCTAGAGAACTATATTAAGGGAGAGCTTGGCCTGACAATCTGTGTGAGACCTATTCTCACTCTGTTCTCACCATCAATTGTGTGGCGGGCCCTTGTGATTTCCTTGTTGGCTCACAACTCTATTCATTTAAACCTGAAGGCCAGCAACTGAAAACCCTGGAGGATTATCCTCAATGCCTCCCTTACCTTTGGGGGTTGCCCTCACAAGACTTGCAGTTGCCCCTATTGCAACCATTTGGTTTGCCCTGGGGCCTTTAGTACATTTTTGAACTTTTCTTCCCTCACGTTCCCACTAGAACCCTGCTTGTACAAGTCACTTGGACCTCAGTGCCCATGACATCCTGGACTCTCCACTGGGTGCTCATACACTCTGATTGGGAGGCCAGTCTAATCTTTATCAACCAAATACATGGCAAGGTTTTTGAAGAAATTGTCAGTATCAAATCAGAAGATAAAACCTCAGAAATGCAATTTTCCAAAAAGGAATTATGTACTTAGGGTTTAAGTAGACGCTGATGGACTATGACCTCAAAAAGCTAAGTAAGGTTTTTTGGCCACTTCAAGACCAGAAAATGTCTGAGATATTCAAATAAATTTAGAAATAGTCACCTACTACTTCCACTTTATCAAGAATTTTGCATCCATCACTGAGCCTCTTTTTCAACTATTTAAGGATTCTAATAAAGGCTTAGAATGGAATGAGGAGGCCCTAAATTCTTTCAATGTACCTAGGATGTATTTAATGAATAACCTGATATTGCAATACCCAAAGATTGATTGCCTTTTCATTATACAGATGATTTCATCTTTAATTAAAATCATTACCATATTGATACTGGTGGATGAAATTAGAAATACCATGTAGCATATAAATCAAGCTTTGAGAAAGTAGGAGCGGAATTACACTAAAACAGAGCATGGACATCTTTCAGTAAACTATTATTGTAAAAAGTCCAGAGTTTATATCCACAGATTAAATTTAAGTTGGGAACAGGCCACTTCTTACATAAATGGCTATATAATTTAAAAGAGCCTGAAGGGAGATTGGCCCATTGGGCACTATTTGCAATCATAATTTTGATATTATACATTGCCCCAGTATAGTTCTACAGAATGCAGATAGCATATCATGGTTGCCAACTGTTATAGCCCTTCAAAGTGAAGCAGATGAGCTGAATGAAATATGGTTACTGGAAATATTGAAAATGACTACCACCAATTTAGCAATCATGGGTCAAGATGATGAAAACACCAAAAATTTTAAGGGTATATTGTTTAAAATTTTATTGGAGAAAATATAATGCTTCCTAAAGCCTTCTGAACAGACAGAGATTGTTTATTCTACTGATATGTTCACTGGTAATAAAAACCTACAAAGAATCTATAGCATGTTTGTTAGGAGTACTAGTTGATAAGTGGTTGATTTTTTATAATAAATTGTGGTCCTGAGACATCACAGAAATGTTTTTTGAGATGTCTCAGGACCACAATTTATTATAAAAAATCAACCACTTATCAACTAGTGAAGTCTGGTTCTACTTGGCACATGATATTCATTAATGTAATAAGGCCAGTGACTCTGAGTATTAATGAAGCAAATACATTATTGCGGATATCAATTACTTAAATCATTGTTTAAACTCAGGCTTTTACAAAGTGGATGTTAGAAGTAAAGCTAAGTTTATAATAGAGCAGTTAATTAATGGCATGGTTGCCTTTGGATTAACTTAAAAGTTAATGGAATCAACCTCATTATGCATTTCATATAAAAGATCAAGTTTATGGGAATAAGAAGAGTTTGATGATGCCTTAATATCCAGAAACAAATAAGAGATCAAAAGGGTAAATAATACCATAGACACTCTTTTGAGAAAAAACTTATAGTTTGACAAACCTTCCAGCTGCATAACTTTAATTGTTGGTAAAATTTGCTTATAAATTGAGTTCTTATTTGTCAACAAGTATCTTCTTCTGGATTACTTTATGGCCATCAGTATTGTTTTCCCCAAGATTATGTTCTTCTCTTGAACTGAGTTCTAAATGACAATCTTATAGACTTGGTGAGATTTACAAAAGTTTAATAAATGACATTTCTCCACTTATTTAATACTTTCATGTAAAAACAATGCTAGATATTATAATAATTCAAAGCAGTTAGTTATTCCACCTTTTGACATTAGCAATAAGGTATCCTATTATGATGCTAATAGCTTTAGACAATGGAACAGGTTGGACAAGCTCTGGGTTAAACATTTTAGGGCATAATTATGTTTGCTTTAGATGCTTATCCCATTAAGGACCTTATCAGATGAACATAGTGAATATGGTGCATGCTAAAACTCTAAGAGCATGTAGAGAACTTTCAAAGCTCAAATTAACTTTATATAAATAGCTAAGTAACTAAGCTTTTTTTGGGTTTATAATTCGTCAGATGATTTTAGTAAATTAATTTAGTTTTTTTATGTTGGGTAGATGGCCATCAATGGGTTCATACACCAGTAAACCTATTTAATCATCCAATCACCAACTAATTATAAAATCAATTAAACCTATCAAATTATCAAAGTTATTGTTCATTCAACCAAAAATAACTAGATTATCAAATCAACTAGAATCATTAATCAATCATTAAAACCAATTGAACTGTTGAATAAACTAATCCATCAACCTTTTACTCAAAACCATTGAACCCATCAAATCAACCAAAAACTATCAATCAAATAGGTAAATAAATTTGTTGAACTTAAAAAACAAAAATACAACAACCTGCTTATCTAAACTATAAACTATAAATCTAAATAATAAAATATGAACAGTTAAACGTGAATTACAATCCCCACTAAATTTTAGTTTCAACTTTTTATATAGCTCATAATAAAACTATAATCATTTTTTGTAATTACCCTATCACTTTTCAAAATACCAATAGAATATTTGTGCTAAGCTTTGTGCTTTTTGGTTCAATTGTTAAAGAGATAGCGCATCATATATAACCACATACACAATATTTTTTATTGATATTTTATCCTCATGTTTGTCAATATCCCATTTTACCTATCTTTGCTTATAGGTTCATTTACTAGATGATCAGAATTAATTAGTTTTTATACTGGTAGATAAGCAATAATAAATTCAAAAATTATTAAACCTATTAAATATTCTGACATCCAACTAAATTGCCAACATCTTTTTTAAGCTGCTAAAATAACTAAACCATCAATCACTTACTTTAAACCATTGCTGTGAGAGCTCAGAGATATTGAATACATCTTGACTAATGGTTTGAATGACACATTGAATCTCCATTTTTCTGGTATCAGAATCCTCATTGGTAGGCTTGAGCAGCAGGACTTTCAGTACATAATATTGTATTCACATAGTGATGATAAATTTCTATAGATAAACAGAAAAAAGTAGATAAAGAATATTTCTTTACTTTATTGAAATATGAGCAGGTCTTTATACCTGATCAATAAAAATTTTTTAAAAAAAACTGTTTTGTATGGTCTCAAAGGGAAAGAAGCCAAGAATGAATTAATGACTAAAATTATAAGACAGGGGAGGAGATATCCAGTGATGGATTGGCGATCTTGTCAGTTTCACAACACTCCCCCTATTCATTTTTTGTGCTGATATAATTCAAATAAATTTCATTGATTTTTGATTTGTAGAGAACTCAATTGAGGGTTTACAAGTTGTAATTGCCTTAGGTTAGAACTTTTAATATTTGGAAGGGTCCCTTAAAATAGGGTTGGATTTTCTGGGATAAGAGTTGTGCAATTCATGAATTTAAGAATTAAGATTAAAACCCTTACAATAAAAAATTTGGAGGTTCTTGAGTTGCTCATTATACTGGAGTTCCATTTGATTTTTTTGTCTTATAACTTTTTGGGCGGTTGTTCTAATTAGTTTTCTGGAATCTAATCCTCAAAGTGACAATAGATGTGTTGGCTGACACTTGAATCTGAATAAAACTATAAGGAGTTTGAATAGTGGTAGAGTGAATTTTGGTCCAATAAGCCCACAGGATGGTAGGCACTTGTTCTGACCATCTCTTAGAAGTGTCCATGCAACTTTTTTTATGGGGCATGTATGAGGATTTGATTGAGCTATTTGTTTAATCTGTTGCATTGAGCCTTGTAAGAGGTGGACATTAAGTGTCTCTTTGGACTTGGTTAACTGTTTTTTATGACTAGCTTGTCATTAAAGTATGACCTCTTGTTAGATAGGATATTGTGTGGAATCCATAGAAGGTAATAATTTCTTCATATCAGAATTGGGTGATATTAAGAACATCAGCTTTGTAGAATGGCTTTGGTGAGGGACCAT
>JAKSZP010014243.1:0-10735 GCA_022478985.1 Massospora cicadina | reverse complement strand
TTTTGCTATTTTGCTTGCAATTAAGCTCTTATGACCATAATTATATGGGAACCATTTCAACATTGTCATCAATCACACTTCCTTAAGAGTGGCTTTAACAGATTAGAATTCCTGATGGCCAATTGTTCAGATGGGCCCTCTGTCTTCCAAGCTATGACTTTACTATTGTGCATCAGGCAGGCATGACTCACTAAAATGTGGATGGGTTATTCAGGATGTCACCCTCATGGTATTGTTGCCTGAGGAAGACCTCTTATATGATTTGGGTAGATAGGTGGAACGTTGGGAATTAGAACCCCCAATAATAGTAAATACATTATAGCTATGGTCCAAAACTCAGATGCAAAATGGCATGTTATATAAACCAGCTGACAGAAAATTGCTGCCTTACATATGACACTCCTCATGAAAGTATCATCCCTGAAGAACACTCCCATATTGTACACAGGGCAGTCAATAAAACTTATGGATGGCTAAAAAACAACGCTACTGTGAAAACGCTATAAACTATCCTAGGAGCTGTAGATGCCTGCTTGACGTTCTGAAGCCAGGTGTTGGGATTTCAATCTGCCCAAATAATACAGCTTAATCAATTATATAACTTTCTGCTTATCAGCTGGTAATGACTTACCATAACAGATGTGCGAGTTATCATATGAATTAAACCTAATGTTTAGCTTAATTCTAAGGGCATACTAACTAATCCGTTGGGATTTGATTCCACTGGATTATTAACGTTCAATTGGGGAGTATCCCTGACAATCTATAATATAAATGCAAAAGCCCACTCACTCATTCACTCACTCATCACTGTACCTCAACAATGAAAAGGCCTAGAAAAATGAAACTTTGCATGGATTCACTAGATAAAGTAGATATGCAAAAAGAAAGGATATTTTATTTTTTATAGTAAAATAAAAGTTTTAAATGTAAAACGTGAGTATCATATATGTTTTTGATGGCAAACTGTATATTGTTATGGCTGAGAGGTTTGATATTTGGTTAATTTGATAGTTTAAATGATTTTGGTGAGCGGTTGTTGGTTTTTGGGTTGATTAATAAGCTTAACGGTTTTAATAAATAGTTGATGATTGGTTGATTTGATAAATTGATTGATTTTGGTGAGTGGTTGGTGATTTTGATTGCTTTGATGGGCTCAATGGTTTCAGGTAAGTGGTTAATGTTTTGGTTAATTTCATAAGTTTAACTGGTTTGGTTGAATGTTTGGTAATTTTATATTTAATCAATATAGTTTGATTTCTTAATTTTATCAGTAACATCTACATAATAAAAAAATTTCACTGACTGACATCTAAAACCTTCCAGTCTGATATGTTCAATATAATTTGTGCAAGTGGGTGAGAATTGGCGAATTTATCAAATAATTCACCAAATTGCTCTCCCAAAACTAATCTAATCAATTATGATAAGCTCAATCTATTTGGGCAAGTGGGTGAGAATTGGCAAATTTACTTAATAAAACACATTTACTGACGTACTGACTGACATCTGAGACCTTTAAGTCTGATAGGTTTAGTCTATTTGGGTGAGTGGGTGAGAATTGGTGATTCTTATCAAATCTGAAACTATCAAAGCTTATGGGTTCAATCTATTTGTGCAATTGGGTGATATTAGCAAGTATTATTGAATAACTCACTAATTTGTTCACCTGAATCTAAGTAAAAATTATTGTTAGAGTTTCAGACAATTATTAAAAATTTATAAGTAGATTTAGAATACCTAACTCACCAGCCACAAGGGCAACAGTGAAGCTGTTAATCCTAGTGGCTCAAATGCAGTGCTAGCACAGCCTTTAGGCTGTTAATGTGAGCTTATAAATAAACCTGAGCAACGCCAGGTAACTCCACTATTAGAAACATATGCTTCTCTTTTCTTTCTTTTCCATTTAACCAAACTGAGCCACAGCAACGCGTGGCTGGGTACAGCTTGTAATTATGTATAGTTTGATTGTTAATGTAACAATTGATAAATTATTACTGAGTATGATTCAATAAGGATTTGTCACCAATAAATTAAGTTATATTGCTAGTTGCTAGGGGTTGACAAAGCTTTTGATAGCAACTTTTAGGTTAACCATTTAGGTAACTCAACCTGCTGTTAATGGGTAAAAGGTTCCATTACCTAAGCAGGTTTCTAGCTTAAGAAGGATATTCCTCTGGGGTTGAGTGAAGGCATTGAACACGTTCTTTTGTTTAACCCAAAAGTGTCCATGTTTTATTCAGTGGAATATGACTAGATGGATGAGGAAATTATTTTTTTAGTTGCCTCTAGAGGGATGATCTATTGGCGACAGCTCCCATTGCTATTGGGGTGCCAACATGAGTGTTGGGTATTGGATTTCTCTATATAAATTCTTTTATTAGAAAATCAAAACAAAATAAAATTAAAAAGTCTTGTAGACATTTAGCCTATTATTAAATTTTTGTATATAATTTATAGGATTAAAGCCAAGTGATAATTATCCATTGTCTAAATATTTCTTTTCAAGTTCTCTGTGAGGTCCTGCATTAAGAGAGGAAGGTAAAAGCTTTCTTGTAACTTGAAGTTGCCTAATATAGAGGATGATTTGAAGGGATAGGAATATCCTTGCTGTCAACTTTCTCTTTTGCTTTGATATCCAAAATTGAAGCCAAAGTTGAATAAAAACAAATACAGCCACTCAATTGAGCCAAACTTACTTATGACAATGTAGTCGATGCCTGCTGCCCTGGTGTGGGGTGGTGGTGCACCACCATCTGGCGTTTTTCAGCTGCCACTAAAGCGAGCACAGGCTGGCTCTGCTATCCCCTAATGCTACTGGGCGTTATGTCCCCCTTGGGACTTGGCCCACCACCTTGCAATTACCTAGGCGGTGCTTTGGAGCCCATTGGTGCTCCCCCAGAGTAATTTGTGTTTTGGACTTTGGGTCAAATATGGGAATCTCTTTCCATATGCAAGTGCAGCCATCATTGAGATGGCCATGGCAGTTTTTAAACCCAAAGGTTTTATTGATTTCCACCCACTAAGGGGTATCTCAACCTTGGCTTCTGCTCCAAAGCTGATGCAATGGCCTCAGCAAAGCTGCCATTTATTTTAAAAAAATTGCTTCCCATAGTTTGCACCCAGCTCCTGGATGAGGCCACCTTGGTGGTCCATTTTGCTGGGTTGCCTTCCCATCTCTCCTCTGAGCACCTTTGCCACAAACTCATGGTGGGTTTGGCCATTTACAGCGCAGACTCCATGCTACAGTTCGTGGTGCACAATGGGGCGGATCATTTGGTTGGGCCTTAAGCCTTTGCAATGATCCGCCCTTTCCATCATGATACTCATCTTATGATTTTCCCTCATATGGTGATCAGATCCTCTACAGATCATCCCTTTTAATGTGGGTTGAGAACAGCCATGCGATTTTCCCCTTGTGCTTTAAATTGGATCATTTGAAGAGCAAGTGCCCCACAGTTTCCACCTCCACCACTTCTAATGCTTCTCCTTCTGGCATTGGCCCAGCTGCGGCCATGCCCAAATTCTTTAAATGGGGCGTGATCCTCCCGCCCCCAACTTTGAGAATATCTGGTGCTGCTTCAAAAGCATCATAAAATTAAAATTAAAAGATTCTAAAAATTTAAATATTTTTACTGAGTTACAGAATCCTGAGTCAATGGCTGAAACAGTTTCAGCTGAGCTGCCATGGTCAACTGTTCACAGCCAATCAGGTTCTGCCACTGCACCAACTCCTGTGGCTGGGCCAGCTCTGTCTGAGCTTAATCCATTTGAGTGTCTCTATTGGATGGACGAAAGTGACCAGCCGTTCAATGTTAAGCCAGATTTTACATTGAAGGAGTTTTTATATATCCTCCCAATTCATGCCCCCTTTGTTTTCACTCTAAAAATGGCTTCCCCAAATTTTAAAAATATTAATAAAATGGCAGTGGAAGCTTCAGCAGCCCCTGACAACACCCTCCTCCGCCAGCATCTCCATGGGGTGATGAAACCCCTAGTTGATGGTATTCCTATCCCAAATTTCCCCTCTGATTTTGATGAAGATGCAAAATATAAAATTGAGGAGCTCTGTTTTGGTGCGAGCTGCGCTTTCATTGATGCAGCAAAGCTTTTCCTTTTGACACCATTTTCCCCAAACCTGCCAGCGCATCAAATCTTTCACTTTTGTGCCAGCTCTCATCACTTTTGCTGATGATCAACTTGCTCATTACGTTGAGGCAATGGACACCACTGCCTCATAAATGAAGAAAACCCACAACTATACCTCCTTATGCCACATGTTTCAGATGCCCCAACCCATATGTTGTCCGCAATGGTCCACCAACTAAAGTGGGCGCCAGACAAAAGTTTCCCCAAAGCTTCCTCACCATCTGATATGGCTTCCTAGGCTAATAACTTAGGGGCTATATTGGTAATTTTTTATTTACAATAATGCCTTTGTTTGTCTCAATTGCAAATAAAAATGCGTGGTGGCTCCACCTTTTGGGTTGGACACCACTAGTGCTAAAAAAGTAATATCCTTGTTTTTTAGTAGAATTAGAGTACTTTAAAATTGGTGAAGAAAGAGCGTCAGCACCTGTCTAGCATTGAGGACAATAAACAAGTTGGTTGTGAATATCTCAACAAGTGTGATAGTTTTCATACTATTGTCAACCCATTCCTTTCTTATCAAAAATCAATTTGATGCACACATTTAATCTGTTCAGTAAACAATAAAAGTTTACATTTGGGGCTCACTTCAGGCCCAGTTGAGTTTTCAGGCCAAAGATTACAGAAGAAAGTTTAGCACAATGTCCACAAGAACAAACTTTGGAAACTGCGGAAAGAATTGTAAACCATTAACAAGAATATGCTGAACTTGGAGTCACAAGCCAATCTAACCAATTTGGATGAGCAAGTGATGAATGCGGAGTAGGAGATATAATAAGTTGCAAAGATCAAAAAGAATCCTTATGGAAAGGTCACATCCTTAGAAATAGAAGGAGACCAAATTAATCAATGAGTTACTAGTATAGAAAACTGAGAGGGAAGAAGATAGAGGACTCTTCTTCTGAGTTCAGGAAACTGAAGTGCAGATCATAAAGTGCTTATAAGAGTTTGAAAATCACAAATGTGATTGCATCCAAATGGAGGCGAATGAGGACAACAATGAGCTTCATGAAAGTTTAGCTGGCAAAGTACAAATCCTGAAAAATATGCCTGAAGCTATTGCTGAATTTTGGAGATGACCCCTTAAAACACACCTATTATTAATCAAGTCACCAAGCAGGAATCTGCTGCCACAGTAGCAATGAAAGAATTTTAAGAGATGCTGAAATTACCTATGTTTCATTGGGATAATGCACCACAGTTTTTCTATCTATAATAAATGATGATATTTGGATAAGGCCAACAAAAAGCAGTAACTATGATGAACTTCTTAGACATTGAATGCCACAATTTGGTAGTTGCCCCATCTCATTAGGGACAATTGAATACACATTGATGTCAAAGAAACAATTATGACTGAGTTTGGTAGTCCTACTCTGATGGCTAACCTTAAACAGGAGTCTATGGGTATTAAATAAAAAGGACAAAACATTAGCTGCTTTAGCTGACCTATTTTGTACCAATCAAAAACTCTGCCTGACATGAAAGTGATATCAGATTTTTCTTCATGTATAGCAATGCAAACAGCACTTTAGTCCTACAAAGTTTTACACTGCGCTATGGTTCTACCAATTGCAAACTAAACTTCCACATCACATTTGGTAAAATATCTCAAGACACTATGAGCAACATTTGAGCAGCTTATCAAATCTCCAAAGCTGTTCCTGTCAGAACTCAGGATACAGTTAAATTCTCTTAACCTAATAAGGAACAACAAAAACAGGTTGTAACAAGAAATAAACCTGAAGAACTAAAAAGAGCTGATTAAACTTAAACTGTTGCCATCATTGTGGAAAACTTGGGAATGTATTCGCTCAATGTTGGTACAAGAAAACTAAAGAGCAAGTCACTTTTTGCAAGCTAAAGAAAAGAAACTGGCCAGGATGCGGGAAATGGGCCAGCAGTCTAATTACAGAATAATTTAGCACTGCAAAAATCCTTTTCCCCCTGATATATTCAAAGATGACCTGAATATTTCTAATCTAATTGTAGATGAAAACACAAATGATCCGCTCTACCAGGTGGTAAAATGGATGTAAACGCAATCACTTAAGCAAAGGCAAAGGGGATAGACCCAAAATCTTGTGAAGGTGCTTGGCCATATTCCCATCAGTTAGATGAAAAGATCAGAAGTACAGAAAAGCATCAAAGACTTACCCAATATGAAACTTAATGATGTAAAGTTTCCCTCCCCAAATGGCGATGAAGGAATATTTCCTGATTTATCTGAACCCCTAATTCATACTTTCTTGATTTAGCAAATAATGCCGCGATTCAATCAGTAAAAACTTTATTACAATACTCTGAGTGTTAATATGCGGACATGATAATCAATTGAGCAATAGTATCGGTGATGAACAAAAGCAGAGAACCCATTAACATCCTTTTAACCAAGTCTGTGAAGCTAATGAATATTTTGCTGGATTTGGAACACTGGAAGGAATATGGAACAGTCAGACCAGATACTTCAACGTTCTGTGGGGCATAAGTGCACTGCTAGTTCAGTTTGGATTGCTGGTTATATCAGCTACCACCATAGTATTAAAAGTTAAAATTGTGACATCCTCATTGGAATGAGATCCTGATAAAGTATGGTGTCAAATGCAATTTTGACAAGAATGCCTTAAAATTTTGGGGATAACACAGCCCTTGGTATATCAACAGAAAGGGAAACTCTGCTGATGAAGAAGAATAATTTTGTAAAGCTAATTTACAATGATACCATATTTTTATCCAATAAAAGTTGGTTGGAATAAAAATTATGGAATTCTGAAGCAGAATCTCAAAAAACTGTTGGATAATGTTAAGGGAAAATGCAAATACTATTCCACTGGGAACACAAATAAAAGTTAACACAGAATTAACGCTAGCTATCCTGGAACAATTATTAAGAATTTGTCACCCCATTGAACAATTTGAGACTTGTGTCTTGAGTAGATCTGGGCATTGTAATATCAGGTCACAGTAGAATCTGAGTAGTACAGGCCAATCTGAGCAAAGGATAAATAAAGTTGGATAAAAACAATTTATCACATTGCATATTTAATCCCAATAGCAGAAACCTTAAGCTCTATGACTGTCAGACTTATAACCAGATGGAATCCTCCAATGATTTAACGTTATTTGGGATGATATGGCCAATCCTGGCAGAATAGCTTATTGACTATATTTCATGTTATTTGATATGATTGCTGGTTCGTTTCTCTCAATTTGGGTTGAGCTGAAATTAGTATTCCGCCAAGTTTGGTATCAGGTTCAAGTGGGGCCAATTGGTGGCCCTGAATTAGTATAAGGATCACTGGCGACTAATAGCTGAGTATGATCCAATAAGTATCAATTGGCGTAATCAGTGTTCACCACCAACTGCCATTTGTGGAACGTTGTGGGATTTCTGGTGGAAAGCTGATGTATTCACTTCAATCGTTCATCTATGAATTCACTGCCTATATTATAATCCAAGGTTGGTGGATCCAACAATTATGAGTTCAAGGTGGCCAAAGTTGTTTCCGGTGCCTCATTTATTATAATCAATTAATTGAGATAAGATGAGAATGGATGTCAGAAAGATGATGAGATATTCCAAGTCATAATGAGCGACTGAAGTTGTTTCCGGTGCATTATTATCAACTTAAGGGTTAAATACAAATTTGATGTTTATTTAGATTAATTATTTATATGGCTCACCGGTAACTTAAGGCTGAGGATGAGCCAAAACTAATTTGGACATTGGTAAGGATGGAGCAAGAGGGTTGATACCATGGATGAGAATAGTGCAGTAGTAGAATAGGAGAGTAGTTGGCTGGAAGAGCCAGGTATTTATACCTGGCTCTTCCTTCTCAATAAATATCTCCCTTTGCCTAATCTACCTTTTCTTATAGGTTTATAATTTATTTTGTTAGTTAGGGATTAGGCTAGGCGATCCCAAATGGCGCGGGTGAGATGCCAAGGGGTTAGCTGGCGCTGCTGGCCCTGACACCCAAGGTAAAACGGCAATGTCTGACCAGTCTTCATACTGGTTAGCCTGCCAACTAGTAGAGCCCATAATTGATTTTCTGACATTGGTGCTCACTACAGGGGGCTCTGCTGGTTGGTGCTTAAGTAGCTGATATGCTGGTAAAGAGGTGGTGGGGATGTGCCATTGTGGTTAGGTTCCAGCAGTTGTTGGTGGTGGGGAGGAGCAAGCCCTGGATGCCCACCCCACACGATGAGATTAGAAGTAGGAGGATTACCATCTGGTTAAGTGGGAGAAATGTCAGAATTTAACCAGATGGAATTCACCAATGATTAATCGTTATTTGGGATGATATGGCCAATCCCATCAGAATGGCTTATTGACTGAATTTCGTGTTATTTGATATGATTGATGGTTCGTTGCTCCCCAAATTGAGTTGAGCTGAAATTAGTATTCCACCAAGTTTAGTATTAGGTTTGAGTGGTGCCAACTGGTGGCCCTGAATTATTATATAAAGGATCACCAGCGACTAATAGCCAAGGATGATCCAATCAGTATCAGTCAGCGGAATCAGTGTTCACCAAAAACTGCCATTTGTGGACCATTGTGGGATTTCCGGTGGAAAGCTGATGTATTTTCTTCAATCGTTCATCTATGAATTCACTGCCTATACTATAATCTAAGGTTGGCGGATCCAACAATTATGAGTTTGAGGTGGCCAAAGTTGTTTCTGGTGCCTCATTTATTATAATCAAAGAAATTGAGATAAGATGAGAATAGATGTCAGCGAGATGCCAATATATCACAAGTCAGAAAGTGACCAAAGTTGTTTCTGGTGTATTATTATCAACTCAAAGGTCAAATACAAATTTGATGTTTATTTTTAGATTAATTTTTTATATGGCTCACTGGTGACTTAAGGCTGAGGGTGAGAAAAACTAATTCAGACATTGGGAAGGATGGAGCAAGAGGGTCAACTCCAGGGAAGAGAATAGTGCAGTAGTAGAATAGGAGAGTAGTTGGCTGGAAGAACCAGCGGAAGAGCCAATAGATCAGCAGTGGGCAAAGTAGCTCTTTTATGTAATAGTATAAATACCTGGCGCTTCCTTCTCAATAAATATCTCCTTTTCCTAATCTACCTTTTGTTATAAGTTTATAATTTATTTTGTTAGTTAGGGATTAGGCTGGGGATCCCCACAAATGGCCAGGTGAGACTCAAGGAATTAGCTGGCGCTGCTGGCCCTGACACCTAAGGTAAAACGGCAAAGGCTGAACAGTCTTCATACTGGTTAGCCTGCCAACTAACAGAGCCCATAGTCGATTTTCTGACAATGACTTTGTAATATTAACAGAAATGGGATTACCAGTGGATGCTGCTGAAAGCATTAACATGCTTGTCAATCAAGAGAAACTGTCTGAGTATCAGACAATCATCAGAAAGAAGTGCTACGTTTATAAAAAATAATGAGTGATATTTGCCTAAGATGTTCATGATCTTAAATGTGCTTAAAATGTGATCCATAAGGTTGCCACTGGGGAATACCCACCAATACAAATGTGACCTTTACGCTGATCCAAGGCTGTTATATAGGTAGTCAGTAAAGATATCAGCAAACTGTTTGAGCATGAGGTCATTACACCTTTTAAAATCCATGGGCAAGTCTGATCCTTAGTTTTAAGAAAAAGGATGTATAAAATTGAGTGGTAATAATTACTGCAGGTTAAATAAAATCACAAAATTATTTAAATTTGCTGCTGAGGATAAATGATGCACAATATTGCCTAAGGGAAGCCAAGTTTTATTTGGTGATAAATTTGGTCTCAGGATATTAGCAGATAGACTTGACAAAAGAAGATCTTGAGAAGTGCGTAATAACTGCATAAGGATTATACCAGACAATAAGAATGCCCCAGGGATTGTGTAATGCTCTGGTAACTTTCCAGAGGGTGATGATTTTATCTTGGGTGATCTGAAGTTGTCTTACATTTTGATGTTCTTTGCAATATCAGGGTATTAGGTATGACATTCACTGATCACCTGGAACACTTGAAAGAAGTGTTCAAATGCCTATTGGATGAACTTTAAAAATTCAATATGAGGATTTTCCATTTCACCAATAAAGAGTTTGAATAATTGAAGGTTGTGATAATCTTTAGAAGATTACTGGTGCCGCCACAGATGATAATGGCCATTTAATGAATGTCAATAATGAAGAATGTTAAGGACATAAAAGTCTTTCTTGGCATGGATTGGCTACTATTGCCAATCTAACAAAGATTTTGCAAGAATTTCCAAACCACTATTTCATATGCTGAAGGATCTGAGAAAAGAAGTTATGTGAAATAAGGAGGCACAAGAAGCATTTAATGAGATAAGAAGATATCTGATGACTAGCCCTGTTATAAAATACCCAAACTCAATCAGGAATTTATAATACTAGAAGATGACTCACTCAATGGCGATCAGTGACATTTTAGGTCTGTTGGATTTCACACGGAAATCCGAGTTCAGGTACTTTGAAGGCATCAATTTTATTTAATTTAAGGTCTAGCATCGTCTTAGTGAGATTTCGCTAAGGAATGAAAATATAATTTCAACTTAATAGTTTGAATTAAAACAGATCTGTATTTGAG
>JAKSZP010014242.1:0-10762 GCA_022478985.1 Massospora cicadina | reverse complement strand
AGATCTCATATGTGTACAGAAAGAAGGCGATGCTTTCCTGGCCAGGAATGAACCTTTATTTAACTAGGTTCAAAGTAAGTTATAAGAGGAGTGGAGAGGTGTTAACGCCAGGGATGGGTGCAGGCTCAGAGATCTCAGTCTCCGCATAATTGCAGGGGGTCTTCTGGTCTAACCGTTGTCTTAAGCCCTTGAGTCCTCTTAGATATCATTCCAGTTTTGGTCAAGGGAGAGAACGGAAGCCTTATTTGTGACCTTCTCTTTTTGGAATTGAATGTCAGCGCCTTGAAGGCGAAGCTAACTCTTGAGGGTGGTCAAGCAGGTTTCAAACCCTCAACAGGTTTGTTTGAGCTGAGAAATGCAGCTATTAGTAAGCTTAGCGAAGGTGCTAAAGTTTTAAATTTCGTCTGACAGTGCCTCAATGGAGACCCTAGGGTCAAGAGGGACTCCGATCACTCAGAGTTTGCATCCATGAGCTACATTCCAAATTTGATCACATAAGGCGTCTAAGGCTGCTAATATATCCTTTTTCAAGGGGCATCAGGGTGTCCAGGAGTAGTTACTGTGGGGCCTGAGGGCCCTCAAGGATCACGGGAACTTCTTGTCCTTTGGGTCCCTCACGTTCCTCAGGGCCATTGGGCCCCCTAGGCCCATCAGGACCTTCACTTCTGGAAGTGAAATAGAAAGAGGCCAGCTCTTAATAGTGTTGCTACAGGGTCTGTACCAGATCCTCAAATTGGTGAAGGCGCTGGTTACAAGCAGCCCTAAGGAGTTGGATGTTCTGATGCAGCTGGTCCTTAAGGTAGCCAGAGATCCCTCTATCCAACACCGCAATTTGGCAACAGGCCTCATTGTACAATTGTCAGTTATCAGCAATAGCCTCACGGTTGTTGTGGATGAAGGAGGAAACACGTCATAGAATTTGACGATATATGAGTGTAAGGTCTGGATGAGCCCCAGTTTCTGGGAGACTTCATGATGGTGCAACCCAATTAATTGGAGAGGCGATGATAGCTAAGTGAACAAAGTTATGAAGGTAGCGTTCAGTTCCCAGGGTAAGTTCTCCCGCTGGCAGCTGGGCTGAGGTATAGAGGTCCTGTGGTAGAGGGCACAGAAGAGGCGCAGGAATGGCTGGAGTGGGCACCCATGGAGTAGATGCTGTTTATTAACTTTTGGACAATTTCTTTAAGGTTCTCATACTATAGTAGATACTGGTTTCCATCAGAGCTGAGGGCAAAGAGAGATGTATGTGGCCCACTATTCTAGACTTACAGGCTGCATGGGCGGCA
Source organism: Massospora cicadina (assembly GCA_022478985.1). Lineage (NCBI taxonomy): Eukaryota > Fungi > Entomophthoromycota > Entomophthoromycetes > Entomophthorales > Entomophthoraceae > Massospora > Massospora cicadina. The sequence continues at coordinate 9,476 of JAKSZP010014242.1, read as the reverse complement.
CTTCATACCGTGAGGTAACAATACATTGAGCAACATTTCTTGAATGATCAGTAGATTGATCTTCAGGAATGCTAGTATTCTCCATTATTTGTGATAGACATTTTCACTTAGAACATCTCAGAGCCCCCTGTAGTGAGCACCACTTCTCTCAGTGTAACAGTTCTCTTGACTGTTGTTGAAGTCTAAAAATGGGCTCAAAGCTGAAAATTAGCAGATAAATCAAAAATGAGAAAATGGAGGTAATATAGATGTCGTGAAAAAGACCTTGGACTCCGCTAGTGTGCCAGGCCAACCAGTATGAAGTCTGGTGGCCCTTTGCTATTTCGCCTTCATTGGCATACCAACCACTATAAGTCCTGTGTCTAACCTACCAACTAATCACCAACGGCTTTGCCTTTAGCCCCAGGCGTCCTTGGCGTGTGCCCCGGCAAGTCCTGCCCCCTTCCTGGGCGGCTCAGGCAATTTCGCGCTGCCCCACCCTCGCGACCCTTCACCAACCCATCTGAGCATGCCCCAGCGAGTCCATCCCCCTTCTTGGGCAGCTATGGCACCTCCCGCGCTGCACCCCGCTAGGGTTGGCGGCTTGTCAGCTCATCCGCTGGTAGCCAGCTGGCCAGGTTCCCACTGGTTCCTCATAGAGAGGAGGTATGGGAGCTGGCAGCGCCGGCCACTCAAGGCGTGATCACCTGCACCTATTGGGATCCTCTAGTCCTATCTACTCCTATTCTAGCTGCTCTAAGCCACTATCAAATAAAAGTAAGAATGGTGCAAGAGAGATGTTTATTAGGAGGTAATGAATTGACTATTTATACTAATTCTAGGGCTACTGCGCCCAAGTGCTCTTTGGCCAATCATCTACTAGAAAACCCATTGGCCTCTTGATCCCAAACTATCTATCAGATTATAAACTTTCATCATTCATACTCATAGCAATTCCATTTTTAGATCTGCTCTTTGATCACCGAATTAATAGTAGGTCAATCCATCCTCAGCATAAGTTGCTGGTCAATTTGTATATAAATTCATTAATTATATAAAACTTTGAGTATCCTTGGCATGAGTCGCCGGTGCTCCAAATTGGATGACAAAACCATTTCAGATAAGTCATAACAGATTCATCAGCTTTCCGCTGGAAACTCCCACAACGACCTTTGGATGGCATTTCGGTGGCAAATGCAGCTTCTGTCAAACCTAAACTCAAACAAACATATAACATTAAATAGTATTGAACTAGGCAATTAGCTGGCAATTACACCTGATTAACTGAAACCTCTAATTTGAATACTATTGGAAGGATTCATCTGGTTTAAATCCCAACAATAGACTACTTTATTTTGCTAGAAAGCGTCAATATGTATAGGGCACATGGGGACATGGTACCTTAGGGACCTTTGTGGCCCCATGAGATCAGATCTTTTACTGCCTTCTGGATCAACCGCCTGGATGGTGCCCTCATTGTACTGCGTCTTCTTCATGACTGCAGCGTTGGGGGTAGCGCCTCTTGTGATTTAGGAAGCGGGACAAGATTCATGAACGTGGCTCCATAAATTCTCATATGTGTGATGCTTCTTGATCAAATCTGGTTCTAGTACCTTAAGGATAGGGTTCTGATAATGCTGGTTTGAGAGTAGATTAGTCGAGGCTCAATTTGGGAGCAGGAATTTCAGCTTCCTCATCATCTTTAATCTCTTAAGAACAAACAATGGAGCTGTTTTGACCCATAATCATTTACCCTTCAAAGAAACTGGCAATTATATATGGAATTCCTAACACCAGTGCTTTCTGCCATGTCCTTACAAGACAACCAGTCAAAGATATACTTTTCCAAATATGAACTTTATCATTGAAGAGAACATCCCTCAACAGGATGAATAATTGAGTGTGACAAGATGGTCCTGCTCTACTGACAAGTCATACATAATTACATCATAAGAAATTACTGTTTAGTGTAACCATGGAACTCAACATTCCATACCCTGATGAAGCAGCCTACTAAGTACAACCAGCTTAGGTCACTCAAACAGTGAAGGAACTATTTTATGGAACTCTACAACCTGGACAACAATCTAATAGAACTTTACCCAGGCGGACATCAAATTTATGCATCTGTATACCATGATTATTTTCAAGCATAGCAGTGGGAGTTACTCAAACCAAGTTTTATTTCTCGCTATTTGTTCACCTGGCTATTAATCATCAACTATAATCATCATGACTTCATCACTTAGAGATTCTCAGACAATTTAATCTCATCCATTAACTTCACTATTGACTCCGTGAACTATGTGACTGCCTCTAACTTTGATCAAAAAACCTTGAGGCTACTATTGACAACTGAAGAGAAGTTACTGAGCTGCAAAATTTCTACTTCCGCTAAAAAGCACTTTTTAAAGAGTACACTACCCTAGAAACTTAGTTAGTCTAGAAAAGTTATTGACACTATAAAAATGGTGGCAAATCCTGCAAAGGATCCTGCCAACTCAGCGGTAAAAACCAAAGCTCAACCTAAACCCTACAGAAATCCCAGGTTGCCAACATGTGCGTCTATCAGGATCACTCACTCCTAGTTGGCAGCCGCCAAGGCTGATGCCACTCCACAACGCAACAATAAGGGTGTGTTCATTACAGATCATACAGCAGATGCACCCACCTTATATGATACTGCCTCTATTAAGGAAAAACAGGAGGACAATATTAAAGAGGTGTTCAACCCACCCAATAAGTACCAGCAGTAGAAATTATTGTCATCACTCAAGCTGTACAAGTTAGTGAGATGGTTCAGCCATCTGACAATTTTTTGAATACTGACTGTCAAGGCCTTGAGGAAGTGAATGTATACGTTGGATCAGATGATTATAACAACCCACCAAGTCTTTTTATTGCTGGAACAAACCACGGAATGAGCTAATTAGCAAGAATCTCCCAGGAGGCAAACCCAGATGCCTGAACGACTGCTATTACCTTTGTTTGGTTTAAGCTACCTGAGCTCATTCACTTGGAGCTAATCAATCTGATTGGTATTTTGACAACCTGACTCACCACAACCTGAGGACACATGCTGAGATCCTAAAAGATGACAACCGGATAACTCAAGGTGAATTTGGCGCCTCTTGGGTGCTGCCACCCCATGTGGTGCCAGGGGGTCAGCCCTGACAAGGAACAAACCCTAAGGGAGCCTGGAGACTATGACTACGGCACCCCCCAGCCAATCCCGCGGTGTTAGCACATGCCAAGAACAAATGGGCCAAAATGCCGCTGAGGTCTGGCAAAAACAAAATGACACCTTCTCCAGCAACTACTGACCCTTGAAAAGCAGCATTTGTGGCGGAGGTCAAGAAGCAGTGGGCCAAAATAAGAGCACAATGAGCCTACTTTGCTCCACATTAGCTCATGCAGTTTGCATATATCATGGCCACAACCCTTTTAAATTCTAATCCCAGAACTATCTTAACTACTTTAGAGCAATAGATAGGGCCTTACCTGTCAACACCATCAATCACAAAGTGGTGGAAGACCACTACATTGATGTAGGCTTTATGAACACAGAGGATTCAGACAGCACTGCAGCGACCAATATTGAGTCCTGCATGGAACCCTGTGCATCATAAGACCCAAGTCAAACCTTAAGAAGATCTACTGGATGACCTCAAATATGCCAATCAAAGTTGACCAGAACCCCTGAAGCTTGCTCTATATTGAGGGATATTGGAATTTGACTCCATCCTATTAGCAGACTTCAGTGTGCCAGCGTACTATGCTCCAACTCAATGAGCTCATGTCGCCGGAGCATCCTTTATTACTAAACCCATGTTAGCCCAAAACATAGAGATCATACCGAGTGTAGCTATCACCAGATCTTGACCCAGGATTTTTTTAATTTCAATCAAGCATGGCCCGCTGCTCATAGTTTAACGACTTGGGTCACCTATATAGCAGTTACATTTTTATAAAACCAAAGACTGTCAACCACTCAGCCAGCTCCTCATTGTGGGCCATAAGAGATCTCATGCAGAGGCAGCAGCAATCGCTCTCTAACCTATCTAGAATCAGGTAGAATATCTGTTTCAACTGCCATCCATAAGACAGTCAAGAATATGCAATTGACTATGCAGCAATATCCTCTTGGTACCAGTCAGCGCACAAACCTCAGCTCTCCTAACTTTAAAGGGTAACTCACTGCTCAAGGGGTTTACTCCACACATATTAGGCATTAGAAAATCTTTGATAACGTCACAATCGTTATCACTAGGCAGATTTTCCTAAGATGCTACCCATTGGTACATCAATTGCCAGTTTACATTGAGTGCATAAAAAATTCTTGACACTCTTATATATTCTTGACATATGTTGGCCTTTGTGACTCTATGGAATCTTTACAACCTCTTCCTTGGCGTTATCAGCACCAAAGTGCCCTATATTGAGTGTCTTCTTCCAAACAGGTTAAGTCCAGACTAGTTAGTGGCGATTACTTCAGATTGTACAATCCAGACTGGTTATTGGTGATTACTAACTTGATACAACACACGTTCCAATAAAAAACTAAACTTGAGATTCTTTAGAAAGGCTCTTTATTAAAATAAAAGATGAAGTATCTCATACTTCAGGGGGAAATTCAAGATATGAAATAAATGGGATATTAAAAAGTATTTGGGATTTTAAGGTCTATATTAGGGATTTTCATGATTTTCTAGTCACATGGCGTCTGACTGCTGCTTTTTTGTATCTTTACTCATTTAAGCCATCTCCTATATGCGTGAGCTCCATCTCACTGTTTCCTCTGAACCTGGATGTTTTGGGGCTTTTGTGATAGATCCTGCTTCTGGGTCCTGACTCATTGTGCTCATTTTTGATATTGTCTATTAACTGATTCAGTAATATGCTTCTCAACTCCATGTTCAAGTGATGGAGCTCCTACAATGCACCTCGCATCATGACTTTAAGTTATTCTGGAAATTGGACAACTTCCTGATTTGGTAATATTTGATGTCGAGCCTCAAATGGCTGCAGCAGGGAAATTTAGTTCACTCATCATTTCATCACTGGTGGAACTTAAATTATTTTAAAACCCAAAGGTATAAAAGTGAGTTGTTTTTCATATGAAAGTTGGGTGCTTTATCATCCTCATATAATAGATCTTCTACCTCAACAGGGTGAAAAATATTTCTCATGAAGTGATTTTATGTTGACTGAAAATTATTGCAATAACATCATACTGCGTTGTTTAAAAATTTCTTGACTAGCCCTTGCCTACAAAAGGGCCTTGATCGCCCCCATCCATGGTGATCTGGTCAACTGTACCGCCACCAGTTTGGGGGTTATCTGCACCCATTCCACTGGTTGAGGAATAACCAGATGAACCAGTTGCAGTCTCATTCATGAGACTTCCCTTTTCAAGATGATACTTGGGGGAATGCTTGAAGGTGCTGGGCGTGTACTCTTTTTAGAAATAAAGTTAGTGACATCATCACAGATGGATTATTACGCTCCACTCTTGATAAACACAGTGGCAGGCCCTGTCCAAATGGCTTGTAATATCTCTGATTGTGCTTCTCTTAATTTGTAAAGTAAAACTTTTCTGTGATGCTGAACTTGTGTGACTTGGTTCTTCTCTGGATCTCTCTTTGGCTTGGGGGGAGGATAGATTCAATGTTTCTTGAAGCTTCTAACTGTATTCTGATCAACTCTTCAGCCATCTACTGTTAGTAACTCCCAGGTGGTAGGTTTCTTCTATCTGCTGCTATGATCAGTCCAGGAGGGTAGGCAGCGCAGCCTCTCGCCCATACAGAGCTTTGAAGGAGGACATTCCAATTACGCTGATTGGCTTAACTGGTAAGCTAACAGCGCTGATGGGAGAAACTGGTCCCACTTTGACTTGTAGTTCAGGACCACTTTTTTAAAATCTCTATTAGGGTCCATATTGCCTCATTCAACACTTCCCTTGGAAGATGGACTATATGAGGTTGTGAAATGCAGCTTTACACCAATCAAATTTACTAACTTCTTCAATATGTCCAAAATAAAGTTCTTGCCATTGTTTGACAAGAGAATTTGATGGCATCTGTGTTTTGTAATCACCTGATTGTACAAGAAACGGGCAGTGGAATTCGCAGAGTACAGCTTAACTGCAGATGCTTTGACCTACTTAGTGAAGTGGTCAATTGACACCAAGATGAACTTGGCCCGTTGGATGCTGTTGGAAACGGTACCACCACGTCAATAGAGACATTGCTGAACAGTGCAGTGGGGGAATGGCCATAAACTCAAACTACTTTTCCAGCAGGTAAAAACTGGCACAGGGTACACACAACTCCAAAGCTTGGTGTACTTAGTTGGACATGCGTTCCCAGTAAAACCTTTCCTTGCGGTAAGCAAATGTTTTTTGAATCGCTTATAGCCACATGTTTGCGAGCCTCCATCACTATCTTCATGCAATCACTGGGCCGGATGTAAGGATATCATTTGTATTGAACCTTCTTTTACAAGTTTCTATTGACACACTGGGTGTTTTTAGAAAATATGAACAGGACGCTCTTGACTACTTCTGTCTCGTCATGCCAAGCTTTTTCAGATAAATTAATTAGGTTGTACAGGCGATTGCTCTCTGGTGCCTTCAGGTGGAATACCAGTATTCTGAACAAGCCATCTGCGTTGAGGTTTTTATCTCATGTTTAATTAGATTTTAAAATCACACCCTTGAAGGAGGATAGCCCAAAGAGTAGGGCGTCCATCTGGATCCTTCATAATTCTTATCCAGCAAAGTGAAGCGTTAACCATGACTACTTTAGATTGTACTCCATATAGATAAGGCCTAAACTGCTTGACTGCCCTAATTACTGCAAGACATTTGCATTCAGCAACTGTGTAATTCTTTTCTTCCTTGCTAATACTTTAGGATGATACTTGATCAGGTGATCTAACCTGTCCTCATATAGTTGTTCTAAGATTGCACCAAGTCCCACATCACTAGAGTCAGTGTACAAGTAGAAGGTCTTATTAAAGTCTGAATATGCCAGGATTAGTGCTTCTAGCAATTGCTTTTTTACTCCGCAAACACATGCTCCTGCTCCAGAATCCACTTGAACTTTGTCTCTTTAGTCAGGAGGTAGGTAAGAGGCGCCGCCAAGTTTACAAAATGGGGGATAAACTGCCTATTTAATTTTCCATTCCTAGAAAAATTTGAACATCCCTCATACCCTTGGGTGTCTCCATTGCCACAATTGCGTTCGTTTTCCCATTCTGAGGCTTAATTCTGGCGGGGCTAATATCATGCCCAATAAACTCAAATTGTCACTTGAGAAATGTACACTTGCTTCTCTTAAGTTCTAATTTGGAATCGTGTAGCCATGTAAGGACCTCCTGGGGTAATAAAATGTTCAAAAAAAATGTGCAACTGAACACTGTGATGTTGTTGAGGATTTTCTATACACTTGATAACTTAATATTGCTGAAGATGTGATCCAATGCTTGTTGGAAGGTTGCAGGGGCGTTACAGAGCCCCTGTGATATCCTTGTAAAATCAAGCAACCCTTTGCTGCTGATTAAGGCGCAATTATCCTGGTCTTCAGGCAAAAGCTACATTTGCCTGTAGCAGCTGGCTAGGTCTTTTAAGACGAGGGGATAAATTCCAACCGCCTCAGCAAAGTTCAAAGGGTTTAAAGCCCAAGGCAAAAGAATAATTTTTTGGATATTAAATGAAAACTATGATAAAGAGAAAAACACTCCTTTATTGGCGATGACATTAGCTTTGCTAAGGGACTAGCGGTTACTAAACTTATTAGGTGGAAAAGAGTTTATTTTTTACACTTTTGACTTGATACAAATAATAATGTAAATGGGATTTTGACCCAAGGAAAACTTTTTAATCCTCTTCTTGATAAGATTTACTATAATTGGTTTCTAGGGGATTTGGAAATTTTCATGTACAGAGGTCAAATTAACAATCTTTGACCTCATCAATTGGGTCTGGACCCTATATTGAGAGGTGCCTCAACAGAGATTTGGTTGAATTCTGAAATTGGGTTCAAACCCTGACATCAAATTGGCTTGAGACCTTGTCAGAAGCCGTAATCATGACAATGCTCCCTTCTAAATATTGGCGTAGGGGGGTAAAGGGCTGAATAAAATGTCTGTACTCAATTGATCAAAATCCCTTGGCAACCTCAACAATTTAATGTCCATTTCCTCGCTAATAAATGACTTTATATTGTCCTGACCAATTAAACACCAACTTGTTATCTCTTAAACCAAGCCAGTGATGGTAAAAGAGGAGTAAGGCACCTGGCTGGAAGGTATGCAGAGGGACATGCTTATTTTTAAACCTTTTAGTTTCTCTGGTAGTGGTAGCAGACAAATCTTCAAACCTAGTGCCTGAATTCAAATAATCTCATTAGCAATACTTCTCATAGTAACTTTGGGGCTTCAGGGGAGGCCTGATCTAACATGGCCTTCAATTTAGAGGGCAGATGAGGATCTCTTCCATACAGAGCTTGGAAGGTTGACATCTTAATAATCTGATAATAACTTCTTTTTATAGGCAAGAACTGCACTCAGTAGATATTTTGGCCAATGGAGAGGGTCAGTCATGGCCAATTTCTGAAGGGTTGAGGTTAATGTATCATTTACCCGCTCTACCATTCCATTGGCTGCAGGATGGTAAGGAGTGGAAAATACCTGAGTAGTCCTCATTAGTTCAATTAACTCATTCACCAACATATGATTGAAAATTCTGACCATTGTTGAAGAAAATTATATTAGGGCACCCATGTTGGTGATACCAAATTATATAGGAATGTAAAAATAGCTTTGGCTGTAGAAGAGGGAGGAAAAAAGGCTTTGTTTCACTTGTTTAAATGGTCAACAGCTAGGAGGAGGAACTGGTGGCCATTAGATGCTCGAGGGAGTGGTCCCACAACATTATTACTTACAGTATGAAAAGGTTCATAGGGAGGAGTCACTATATGTTGGGGTCGATGATTAGGCCAATCCCGACTCTTACATGCCAGACAGGACTCTAATACATCCTGGATTGAGACAAGCATCCATTTTCAATAACATTGAGACTTAAGCCACTGATGAGTTTTCCACATTTCTCCATGGCTGACTTGCAGATGCCCATCTAAAGCAACATCTGTGCGAGCTTAAGGTCAAATATAGGGTAACTTTTTTCTCCCACAAGTTTATACATGGTACCATTTCTATCATAATATTTGCCAACCTTTTTGTTGACTCCTTTTGAATAGTTGGCGATTCATTTTGCCATAAATGCAGTTAGGTTAACAAGTCGTAGAGTCAATTTTCTTTGGGTTCAGTTAAAGTTAACATGGGATACCTGGAAAACAATCCACATTTTGGTGTATGGACCCTAGATGATGAATAATGATAAATCGTAGTCTTGAAGTTCTAATGCTCATCAGGCTAATATTCCATAGGGGTCCCTCATTTGTTAAAGCCATCGCAATGAAGCATGGTCAGTAATT
>JAKSZP010014241.1:0-10819 GCA_022478985.1 Massospora cicadina | reverse complement strand
CCCAGTGGGTGAAGACCAGTCAGCTGACAGCCCCAGTTCTGGCCCATCCTGACCCCAACATACCGTTTGTAGTAGAGACAGATGCGTCAAACTTTGCACTATGAGGGGTGCTATTGCAGGAGGGTAAAGATGGGGTTGAGCACCCTGTCTGTTACTTCAGCAGGAAAATGGTGCCTGCTGAGACGAATTACCCAGTCTACAACAAGGAACTTTTGGCAATAGTGGCAGCATTAAGGGAGTGGCAACACCACCTGTTGTACGTCAGGCATCCAGCTGTGATCAGACTGATCACTGAGCATTAGAGTGTTATAAGTCCCCACGTCTGATGAATCAGAGACAGGTCCATTAGCTCTTAGATTTGGTTCAGTATGACTTACGGACTGAGTATAAGCCAGGAAAACAGAATATCTTGCCAGATTTGCTGAGTCATGATTCAGGGTTGGTGTTCTCTGAGGAGGAGTTGAGGAAGTTTAACACCGCTACAATGTTGCCATTGAGTTTTTTTGCACTGATAAGGGTTGAAGAGAAGGAATCTCAGGAAGAATTTGGACTGCACAGCGGAGGAGTGAGTTTGGCCAACGGATTTTGGATGAGATGAGAGAAGGGGAGGCGAGCAAGAAACATGTGGGGTTCTCAGTCCATGGAGGTCTTATCCAGCATGAAGGAAGGATCTGGGTTCCAGTGATGAGTTTGCAGCAGGAGGTGTTAGCAGCTAATTACAATCATCCTTTGGCTGGACATCCAGGCAGGGATAAGACACTGGATTTGGTTTGTCGCCACTATTCATGGAGGTGATTGGGTGCTGCATTATGGCAGTATGTGAAGCAATGTTTGGTGTGTGCCAGGTCAAAGTCCCACCTTATAGCGCCAGGAGTTAAATTGAAGCCGCTTCAGATTCCATCTAGGCCTTGGGACTCTGTGAGTGTGGATTTTATCATAGGGTTTGTAAGTCTTGGGGAGTGTCCTTTGGCCCTCAATCGAGCTATCTTTCCATTCCCAAGTAAGAAAACACCAAAGAGGATGGCGGTACCCCTCATCACCCAGGGCGATCCTGCCCACGTAGTTGATGAGCGATGGGCGACAGCTCGCCTGCTTCAGATCCCACCCCCAATTTCCTCACTCACCTCAGCAGAACTGTTGCAGGGAATCAGTGAAATCTGTGGCAAGATTATCAAACTGAAATCAGTTGGATCTAATTTGGGTGGCAATCGGGCTGATGGCCAGAATTTGAATGGCTGTAAAAGCGTGAAGAATGAAATATTGGCTGGATTACCTGACAGTTCTGATTTGACCCCAAAATCAGCAGAACAAGTATCAGGCTCCATCAACGAGAGTTTGAAACCCTCCAATAGTAATTCAGGCGTTGCACCTGATGGGCCTCTATTGACTGAACGAATGGTTAACCAACCAAGCGTGGGTGGGTTGGCTGTCCCAAACCCGTTCCCAGCCAAATGGTCCCATCCTTATATTGGATGGCCATGGGGGATTCCCGCTGCTCGTCAGGCCAAACGCCATTGTGCTAACTGTCAGAAACATAATTGACCCCTGGTCCAGACATTTGAGGTTGAACTGACAGAGACTTAGCCCACCGCCAAATTTTGTGATAACAGTTCCCAAAGAATAAACCCCCCCTCTACCATCCAATTCACCAGTTAGGCCAAATTTGTGGATCCTGACCACACTTTCACCAATTGACCACTATTTAATCATTTGCAAGGTACTGAGAAGATTGTTGGTCAATTTTCTTACTTTCCTTTCCCAATAAAATTTTACTAAAAGAAATTTTTATCTGTTATTTTTCCCCTTTTACTGCATCCCTGATGGCATTTCTCTGGTAGTCCATCACCCCACATTTTGGGTGGTCATTACCAAATTTTGGTCACCATGGCTCCCTCTGTTGCCAATTGGATCCAGCGAGTAATCCTTACCTTGCTGTTATGCTACCACTGTGTTGTATCACACTTCTCAGCTCCATATCAAGTCGCACAGTTGGCAATGCCCCTGGCATTCCAGCTTGCCTTTTAGGTGCTCAAGCATCCTGACTGGCAGGCTGGTCTAAACTTCTTATTCTGTTTCCATGACATAATTAACCAACCATTACTTCCGGCCATTTCCGCCTTGATTCTCGAATTGGGCGCCGCAGTGTTTACCCTCTCAACTATGAACGACTCTGTTCAAAACCAGACAGAAGAAACGATTTCTTCCACGCTGGTACTCTCAATTTTCACCCCATCTAAAAACCCTGACCCTGGGTTCAACATACCCGCTATCTCTTCAGTCATTTTCAAGTCAGTCAAATCTCAAAATAAACAGAACTGCGCTTACTTTCTTGTCCTTATGAGAATCAGTATTGGTCCTCATCATGTATCCTTCGAAGCTCTGGTGGATACCGGAGCAGCAGGGAACTTCATGAGCATCAAGTTGGCACAACAGTTAAAATTGGAAATGGATTTGGGCGCCTCAGTAATGGTGGCCTCTTCTGCTTACCAGTCTTCATATAACGTTTGCCATCTGTTACACTTCTCAATTCACCAATATAACTTCTGCAATCAGTTTTCAGCCATGCTGAACCAGTTATTCCCGGTGATCTTGGGTGTGGGATGGTGGCGTTGACAACATGTGAAGATTCACTTAGAGTCTAATACTTTGTCATTTACCAATGATGATTCAGAGGGAGAGTTCCCTTTGATTGACACCCTCAAGAAAATCCAAGGAACCAGCTCTATCACCACCCTAGTCACTTCCGTGCAAATTCCGGCCGAGTTTCCCAAAAATTTAATGCCATATCACAGAATTTTTGACATGGAAAAAGCGGATCATCTGCCAAAACATACAAGGTACAATTGTGGATTTTGGACAACCATGGAATTGGTGAACATCAACTGTCCATTGTATCCTCACACAGCGGAGGAAGAGGCTGCTCTCAATACCTGGTTGGATGATATGTTGAATGAAGGCTGGCTGTTCAAAGAAACATTCCCCGTCGCTTCCCCTATCATTTTTGCAAGAAAATCGGATAGATCGCTCTGCCCTTGCATAGATTACAGTCACCTGAATAAAATCACAGTTACAGACCCCAACCCATTGCCCCTGGAGCAGACAATCAGTCAGGCAATTGCCAAATCCTGGGTGTTCTCGAAACTTGACCTGGTGAACTCTTTCAATCATATTTGAGTAATGGAAGGACAAGAATGGCTGACCGCAATCTGAATGAGGCGAGGCATTTTTCAATTTCGCGTAATGCCCTTTGGGCTGAAAAATGCTCCTGCTACATTTCAACAAATGATCAACAATGCATTAGGGGATCTCCAGTTTTCCTGCGCTATTGCTTATATCAACAATATCCTAGTCCATTCCCCAACTCCTGAGCAACACACTATCAACTTAGAAGCAGTGGTGGTTGCTTTACATAAAGCAGGCCTGTTCCTCAAGGCTTCCAAATGCAAGTTTTACAAGGATGAGGTCACATTTCTCGGAAACTTGGTACTTAAAGAAGGGGTCACCATTCCCCCCCCCCCCAACAAATTAGATGTAATCTGAGAATGACCAACCCCAACCACACAGAAGCAGCTTCGAAGTTTCTTGGGAACTATCATTTTCCTAAAGAAATTTTCCCCCGCACTTTCCCAGTTGGCCGCCCCGCTCCACCCTCTCACAGGGAAAAACATACCGTTTTGTTGGACCCCCGAATGCCAGCAGGCGTTCAAATCAATTAAAGAAGTGTTTGTGTCTCCTCCCATTTTGAAACATGCTGATCCCACCAAACTGTATATCATTGCATGCAATGCTTTGTCAGTAGCTGTGGGCGCAGTGCTGCTTCAGGACCATGATGGTCTCGAACATCTGGTCGCTTATTTCTCCCAAAAATTTACCGCTACAGAGCAGTCCTGGGCCATCTATGACAAGGAACTGGCCACTGTTGCATGGGCATTAACTCATTGGCGGTACCTGTTGCAAGGTGCTCATCATGAGTTAACAGTTCACACAGATCACCAAGCTCTTTTGTACTTTCGCAAACCCCAAAAATTGGCACACCAGCAAGCCTAAACCTATTGGGACCTGTGCAGTTTTAACTTCAAATATGAATTCGTCAAGGGTGCACTAAATGTCCTTCCCAATTTCCTAAGCCGTAGTCCTGCTCACTGCCCCTCAGAGCCTGAGGAAGAGGATCTCGTTACCGTGATCCCTGCCACTCAAATCCTATAGATCGCTCCCTCTGTTGTTTCCTCCGCCACGTTGTCACCTGACAATCCATTATTGGCCCAGGTGCTAGACGGTCAAACGGCCTGTCCTGAGTGCGTGGAGTTGATTGAACACTTGACTCACTCGAGCCCCAAACACTCCCTATATTCTTTAGAAGAAGGTCTCATCTACTTTCGTTCTCATGTCTGGGTGCCTCCCTCCTTCCGCCTGAACGTATTCCGCGCACACCACGATCCCCCCGCAGTCAGACACCCTGGTAACAAGAAATGCATCGACCTGATTGAGCGAACCTTTAATTGGGCAGGACTGACCAAAGAGGTTCCAACTTGGATCGCTGATTGTGTTACTTGTGCTAGGGCCAAGTCAGACCAGTTGGGAAAAAATGGCCTCCTGCACCCTTTACAACAGGTGGAAGGTCCATGGACCTCAGTGTCCCTTGGATTTCATTGTTAAACTTCCCTGCTCCAATGGTTTCACAGCGGTAATGGTGGTGGTAGATCACTTTACCAAATTTTCCCTGTTCATTCCTTGTACTTCTGTGATTACATCAGAAGAAATGGTGCATCTAATCGTTCGCCATGTGTTTTTGATGTTCGGCCTTCCCCAGGAAATCATTAGTGACGGGGGTACCCAGTTTACTGCCCAGTTTTGGAGCGAACTCTTGTCAATCCTTAAGATAACCCCCTGTCAATCCACGGCGTATCATCCCCAGTCTGACGGCCAGACTGAGCAGGTTAACTAAGTTCTCAAACAGTGCCTGCGTTGTTATGCGGTAGCAGCGAAAGATACCTGGGCCAATGACCTGCCTCTTGCTAATTTGCATATAATAATGGGACTCACGCTTCCACAGGTTTCTCACCATATGAAGTAACGTTGGGTTATAACCCATCATTATCAGTCGGGACATGCTTGCAACCAGAGGTGCAAGCTGCCATGGATCATGCTGTCCATATTCAGTCGACCCAAGCTTTAGTGCAGGAACACCTCACTAAAGCCATTGATGACTATAAGTGATTCGCGGATTGTAAGTGCCTTCCAGGTCATGACTTTATGGTGGGTTCTTATGTCATGCTCGATACCCATCATTTGCGAATCCAAACCCCTTCCCGCAAATTCGCCAGCAAGCGTTCAGGTCCCTACTTAGTGGAGGAGGTATTGGGTAATGGGGCATTTTGATTGAAGCTTCCTGCGCATTGGAAACAACAACCAGTTTTCCATGTATCCCAGCTGTCGCCCTTCAAGGGTGTGATTCCCATGGACCCAGAACCAATCGTCATCAACAATGAGGAGGAAGCTGAAGTGGAGGCCATCCTGGCATCTTGGAAGTCGTGACAATCAGTCCAATACCTTGTGGCCTGGAAAGGATATCCAGCTTATGAAAACAGTTGGGTCAAGGCGCATGATTGCGCAAATTGTATGGACCTGGTTGACACTTTCCACACATCCCACCCCAAGGCTCCCCGCCCACTGCATAAGGCTGTGACAATTATAACTATCAAGTTACCCAAAGCGCATAAGAACGTGGCTCTGGTGCAGTTTCCCGGTGGGGGGCCATCCCTTTGGGAAAAGGAAAGGGTAATGTAAGTCTTGGGGAGTGTCCTTTGGCCCATGATTGAGCTATCTTTCTGTTCCCAAGTAAGAAAACACTGAAGAGGATGGCAGTACCCCTCATCACCCAGGGCGATCTCGCCCACATAGTTGATGAGTGATGGGTGACAGCTTGCCCACTTCAGATCCCACCCCCAATTTCCTCACTCACCTTGGCAGAACTGTTGCAGGGAATCAGTGAAATCTGTGCTGAGATTATCGAACTGAAATCAGTTAGATCTAATTTGGGTGGCAATAGGGCTGATGGCCAGAATTCAAATGGCTGTAAAATCATGAAGAATGAAATGTTGGCTGGATTACCTGACAGTTCTGATTTGACCCCAAAATCAGCAGAACAAGTATCAGGCGCCATCAATGAGAGTTTGAAACCCTCTTTAGTAATTTGGTCGTTGCACCTGATGGGCCTCTATCAACTGAACAAATGGTTAATTGACCAAGCATGGGTGGGTTGGCTGTCCCAAACCCGTTCCCAGCCAAATGGTCCCATCCCTATATTGGATGGCCATGGGGGATTCCCGCTGCTCGTCAGGCCAAACGCCATTGTGCTAACTGTCAGAAACATAATTGACCCCTGGTCCAGACATTTGAGGTTGAACTGACAGAGACTTAACCCACCGCCAAATTTTGTGATAACAGTTAACAAAGAATAAACCCCCCCTCTACCATCCAATTCACCAGTTAGGCCAAATTTGTGGATCCTGACCACACTTTCACCAATTGACCACTATTTAATCATTTTCAAGGTACTAAGAAGATTGTTGGTCAATTTTCTTACTTTCCTTTCCCAATAAAATTTTACTAAAAGAAATTTTTATCTGTTATTTTTCCCCTTTTACTGCATCCCTGATGGAATTTCTCTGGTAGTCCATCACCCCACATTTTGGGTGGTCATTATCAATTCTTTTGGTCACCATGGCTCCCTCTGTTGCCAATTGGATCCAGCGAGTAATCCTTACCTTGCTGTTATGCTACCACTGTGTTGTATCACACTTCTCAGCTCCATATCAAGTCGCACAGTCAGCAATGCCCCTGGCATTCTGGCTTGCCTTTTGGGTGCTCAAGCATCCTTACTGGCAGGATGGTCTAAACTTCTTCTGCCGTTTCCATGACAGGGTTGCCCAAGTACCAGGGGGATGGACGCCCTGGTGGTTGTGGTTGATCACCTGACAAAGTATGCAGAGTTTTTTCCTTGTCAGTCAACCATCTCTGCAAAGGTAGCAGGTCAGATCTTTATGAATGAGGTCTTTTCCCAAAATGGGTTACCAGAGGAGATTGTGTCAGACTGAGGTCCACAGTTCACATCTCGGTTCTGGTTACATCTGTTAGGAAACTTGAAGATAAAGGCCTCCTGTTCATTAGCTTACCATCCTCAATCAGATGGCCAAACTGAGAGAGTAAATCAAATATTGGAACAGTATTTGAGGTGCTATGTCTCAGGGTGGCAGGATGATTGGGTGAGTTGGGTGAAGTTGGCGCAATTTACATATAACAAACACAAGCAGGCCTCCACAGGAATGACCCCATTTTTCGCAAACCATGGTCAGCACCTAGAGGGTATGAGGCCACAGGAGCAAGGTCAGAATCCAGCAGCAGACGAGCTGTCACGTGAGACTAGGGATACCTTGAGGCTCCTGAGAAGGAATCTATAGGTGGCAGTTACAGCTCAGAAGAGGAAAGCAGATAGGCATTGGTCAGAGGGGAGCGTTTTCAAGAAGGGTAATTAGGTCTGAGTAAATGCTCAGAACTATGTCATACCTGTGAGGAGCCAGAAGTTGGGCCAGTGGCGTTGGGCCCATACCCAATAGTGAGGGCGGTGAACGAGGTGGCGTTTGAGCTGAAGTTGCCAGAGGGGTCACAGGCTCATCTGGTGTTGCATGTATCGCAGCTTAAACCAATTTTTGGGGCAGCCACCTGAGAAGGCCCCCCTCTGTTTTTAGCTGAAAGGGGGGCTGAGGATTATGAGGTGGAGGAGCTCATGGACACAAAGGTGAAGCAGGGTCATAGGTCATTTTTTGGTCCAGTGGAAAGGTCATCCAGTTGAGGAGACCACGTGGCAGACATCCAGAGACTATGCCTGATGTCCTGGGAAGATCCAAGAGTTCTTCTTGTCTATGGGGGCGATGTGATGGTTGAGGTTTATCCTCAACATCACATTGCCCTGATCTTTGATAAGACAGGACAAGCTGGTGTGGAAGACAGAGGGAATGAGAGAGCATTAGTCTTGGCCAGACCCCAGGTTGAGACTAAGACTGGGGAAAGACAGCTTTTAGATGTTTCATCAGGCCTGAGGTCGAACTAAATGGTTTTGAAGTGGGTGGTTTCTAGGTTAAAGGTGGATTTGAATCAGAATTGATTTGATTCTTGGGTATGTTGGTTCAGCCACTACGGAATTCAATCTGGCCTGAAAACAATTGAGATTTGCTTATAGCATGTTTTAAAAGACATAACGTCAGGAATGGCTAATGAGCTTAATCTATGCTTGCAGCAGAGAGCTATAAGAGATAGGACTTAAGAATGGGAGGTTCTCTAGTTCCGTTTTCTATCAACTTGCTTAAATATATCAAATAAAGCCGTTCCTAAGCCTTACTTATTTTTATTACTGTCTTCTGAGGTTTATATTGATTTATTTAGTCTAACAGCGGCCATGTTTGGTCTATACAAACAGGAGTTGGACTTTGAGAGCAAGATTGGGAAGGCTATTGCCTCCCTATTGTAACAATTGGGAAAGCCCCAGTTCCAGGAGTTGGACTCTAAGAGCAAGATTGGGAAGTTATTGTTTCTCTATTGTAATGATTGGAAAAACCCCAGTTCCAACTGCTGTATATTTGAACAATTCTTCAGTGCACAACAACCAACCAAAACAGCCTAACTGAGTAGGGAGAGGTTTGGGGCACCAACAGCGTCAACATTCACCTACTATTGGTTGGTTATGCCAAGTCCTCTAGGGGAGTTGGTCCAAAACCAACCTATTCAAAAAACTCCTCAACATGGGAAAAGACCAATAGGTAAATGAGGTATTCAAACCCTAAAACAACCTTTATTTTATTCAGGATGATAAAATGACCCACCAACCAGAGCTCATCTGGGGAGCAACTGACAATGATCCTTAGGAAGGGAATGCTAGGGGTAGAATTCCAAAGCAAACTTCAGAATGGGCAGGCGCGCCTTAAAAAGCTGACCTTTGGAGTCCTCGCCCAAAGCATTGATTAGGCTTGCACAAGCCTAATCTAAAACTTGGGTGAGGAACAACCTAGCGCCCAAAAAGACCAAACCAAAAGTAATTTTTTAAACAAATTGAAAATATATAAAAGCGATCTGACTCAGATTTGGAAAATTGAATCTGAGTCAGAATGGAACGATTGATACAAACTCAACCATTACAGTGTATAGACCCAGTTCCATGCCAACAATAAGGTTCTGGGTTATTTTTATATTAATTTTATAAAAAACAAACTCACCTATTAAAGTCATTTATATAATCTGTTGAAAATTTAACCTTTATAACATTTCACCTAAGCCTATGTAGGGGTCAAACTCTAGTGTATTAGCGATGGTGGTGACCATCTCCTTAGTTGTTACTGTCATTTCTATGATTGGAGGAGGCTCTAAGAGAATAACTAGTATTTTGCCAATCAAACACACATCTATAATCAAGCCCCCTCACCCTAATGCAACAATAATGTTTTTGTAAAAAATACTCTCAAATACAAGCCAGGATACTTAGGGATTACCTCACAGTGAAGATAAGGAAAGCCCATGGGTGTATATACAATTGGAGGCAGTAGTTAGCATCCAAGTTAAAAGTCCTTAAAATTCCCATGTTTATGGTCATTTAAAAGTAGATGAGATCCATATGCTTAAACACCTCCTGTAACAAGTGCCTAAACCTCAATGTTGGAAGCATAAACACAACTGCTCCCTGTATGAGATTTTAGTTTGGGGTGGGGACAATTTTAATTGATCAGTACTCCCCCTATTTATTGCCAGAGGCTCTTACTCCCATACAATCAGAACAGCAATGTCTTATGTATTAGGGATGATTATGTGTACTAGAGTACCCCCAATGGAAGCCAAGTCTTTCCTTGGCACATTGGATGTCTGACAATAATTTAATCAAAACTTCAAGGACCAATTAAGGTTTAAATCTTGTGGTAAGTTTGGTATAAGTAAAATGTCACAAGACTGGAGACTTTGCAACTAATAGGATAGCACTATAAAGACAGATACACTAGCAGGTAAGTCTACAATGTCAAGTTTTTATAGGCTAGAAATGAGAGGCCCTTTTCATAGTGTTACTCTGGATGGTCTTAGATGAAATGGATGAGTTGGACATGGGGTGGATTAAGGTAAATTTAGTTAACATATAAGAGTTCTATAATTTTAGATTATTAAAATTAACCAAGCACATCAATTTAAATTAAAACAAAAAGCAGAAAAATCTATCAATAATCAACTAGAAGAAGATTCAGCAGAGAATCCAGATGACTTTCTATTGGGGGTTGCAGCTTTTCTTTCCACTCGATCTCACTTTTGAGCAAATTTATATAAAAGTTTAATTTTATCCACCGCAACCTGGCCACGACCTTTTCCCATTTGATGTCAGCGGATCCACCACCTGCTGATCTAGTGTGGGGCAGTGGTGATACACCTCCCAGAATTTTCCGCCCAGCAGGGAAACAAAGTTAGATGGGCTCAAATAGTCTGCCAAACTCTATTGGCCAATTTGTCCCCCCACAGGACTTAGCGCTTCACCTTGCGCGCATCCACCAAACTCGCCCCCCATCCTCTCGCCCTACCCAAATCCACCATATGTTATTGCCTCCATGTCAACTATGGGTGTTTATTCCCATACACTGACAAGGCAATTATCAAACTTGCCACTGCTGCCTTCACACTGGCAGGCTTCATTGATTTCTGCCCTTATAAGGGCTATTTTGACATAGGCTTCTCAACGGAAGCAGATGCTGCAGCGGCGGCATTGACTCCGCTCATTTATAAAAATACCCCC
>JAKSZP010014240.1:0-10868 GCA_022478985.1 Massospora cicadina | reverse complement strand
TTGGGTTCCTGGTTCCCCTCCAGGGCGTTTCTTGCCCTTAGTTGCACTGTTAAGCGCACCGCTCGCTGTGACACTCGCCCATGTTATATTATTTTTGTTATTAAAGTCGCCCATCTTTCCTGTTTGTGATTATCCAAATTTTCTGTTTGAATCAAATTGTAGTAACTAAAGTGATTGTTATAAGAAAGAAAAAAAGGTCCCACTCCCCCTTGTATTCATATTACTGTTTGTTTATCTTTATTGTTGTCAGCAATCAATTCAAAGACTTTCCTATTTCAAATATTCCCATTCCCAATCCCATTGAGGTTTTATAAACCTTGAGGGATTATTTTAATAAAGTCCATTTCTCGCCTATCTCTTAAACCTTTTAGCTTTACTTAAGGCTTAATGGCCTATTAACTCACTGGGGGCTTTGTGGCCCTGACTTAATAGGGCAGGTTGGAGTTGCTCCCCCAAGTTCTCAACAGTGGTGCTCTTTACAGGGGCTCCCAAGTTCTTAGTGAGAGCTAAATCAGGAAAGAGGAGAGGCAGTCACTGTAAAAGGCCTTTGGCCTGAAACTCACCCTAGCCCCTGACCCTCAAAGGGCAAGCCAGGATGAGGGGGACTAAGGGCCTCCCAAAACTAGCCTGGGCAGCCAAGCCCAGGTTATAAAGTTTGATCCCTAATGCCAGTCTCAGTGCTGATGCTGGCTCCAGCGCCAATGCCAGGTGTCATCCTCAATGCTGGCTCTTATGATGATGCTTACCCCAGTGCTGATGACAGGACCCTCCTCCCAATGCCAGTACCAGTGCTGATGCCAGGTGTCAATCCTGATGCATGGACCTCCTCCTGATGCCAGCCTCTGTGCTGGATGCCTGGCGTTATTCCCGATGCCAGCTCTATGCCAATGGCCCCGCCTCAGCTCTGACCCCTAGTTAAGGCTTACAAGGCTCTGTTAGATTCTCCCTTTATTGGGTGAAGCCTCAACTAGGGGTCGCAACCTGCCTACGGGTGGATGCCAGATTGGGCTCACCATTAATTTAGGTTTAGCCTGATCTGAAGCATTGGGGATCATCCCCAATAATATTTTAAAATTTGATTATTAATTTGACACCAGTGACTAATGCTGAGGATGTCAAAACTCAATTGGGTCTCAGCAAAAAACCCTTTTTGGGGCTTGCACCCCAATCAAGTTACCCTTTTGGGATACTGGTGAATTATGTGAGGTTGGTACCATCCCCCTTTTATTAATAATAATATTATTTATTTATCATGATTGTTGTTGGCAATCAATGCTAAGACTTTTTATTCCAAATCTTCCAATTCCCAATCCATCAAGGTCCTATAAATATTTCAAGGATTATTTTATTAAAGACCATTTCTCGCCAGTCTCCTTTCCTTTTAGCTTTACTTAAGGCTTAATAGCCTATTAACTCTTTAGGGTCTTTGGGGCCTTGACTTAATAGGGGCCTGGTTGGAGTTGCTCCTCCGAGTTCCTGACAGTATGTCCCACCAAGCTTAGGGCTATTAAAGGAATTGTAGGCCCTAATTGATTAAACTAGTGCTTGAAGTTTTCTAGTAATGGTCAACTTCCTGAGATGTTTTTCTAAGGACCTTCCTGAGGTGGCGCTATCTCTAATAGAAAACTGGTAAGGTCCCCTTTTTATGGGCGCAGAAGAAGAGTAGCCTTCCAAGGAATAAAAATAATCTTATCAAAGCCCTGTCTTGAATATGCTTACCATAAAAACCCAATTATACTGGAAAGTGATGCATCCAACTATTCTAAGAGCTCCTACTCAACAGGGGAGGATGGCAATGAACATCTTATTTGCTATCCCAGTCAAAAGATGCAGCAAAAAAACCATTTACCCCATATATGATAAAGGAGTTGTTGGCAATCATGGCGTCCCTCCAAGGGTGGCAACACCAATTTAATTTTATGCATACTGGGCCCATCACTATCCTTACTGTTCATAAGGCTCTAGAATTCTATTGGAAGCCACAACAAATGAATCAGAGACAAGCCATAGGCACCCGGAGTTTTCTAACTTTGTTATAAGACTGAATACAACCCAGGCCAGGAGAACTTTCTTCTGATCTTTTAAGTTGTGAACCAGTTTGGATCAAACCAACATAAGAGCTAGACATCCTCAAAATTCTGCCACGTTACCTACTGACGTTTTTTCATTAAATGAAGATGGTGCTAGATGACAACGGAAAGATTTGTGCTGCCCAAGAAAGAACTAAGGTTGGGAAAATGCTAAAAAAGGAGCTGTTTAATGGAACTACAGCTCAGTTCAAAAAAATTTCCAAGAGAAGAATGTAATCAATTAATGTGGAAAGATTTGGGTCCCAACAGGGAGTTTACATAAGGATATTATAGAAGAATGCCACAAGCATTTGCTGATTGGACATCCAGGAGTCACAAAGATGATGGAACTTATCACAAGACACTACTTGCAGCCTGGATTAGTAATAGAAGGTAAAGAATATGTGATACAATGTCTGACCTGTGCTAATGTCAAGCCTCAACACAATTTTCCAGTAGAAAAGTTGATGCACCTTGTTGAATCCTGGCAAGGGTTGTGCTTGTTGATGCTTAGCCTTAGGATTATAACAACAATGATAGTTGCAAAGCTCTTAAACTTAAAACTATCTAAAAATTTGTGACCAAAAGGTAACTACAAATTGTTCTGTAATTGACAAGGAGTTTTATTTAATAAAACTACTTTATTTAAGAATAAATAGGGTCTTTATACCCATTTAATTAAAGAAAAATCATAGATCTTGACTAAGGTTCAAAACTATGGTCATGCGACCTTCCATATATAGAAAATTCCACATACTATGGAGATAGGTGAAGGACACGTGGAGATGATCAGGCTTCACAATTGTATATATGTTGCAAAATTGTTATCAATTCAAGCATTTAGATCCATCAAAATTTTGGATCATACTAATGTAATTACATATTTATGTGTTAATCCACTTTATTCACAGTGAAGTTTCATAATCCTTAGTGTCTTGATTTTGACCTAAGTCATAATTAAACAGACGCGTTTTTGATATGAGCTATCATTTTGTACTGAGTAAAGCGAATTCAATTTAAGAAAGAGACAAATCAGAGCTCTTACAAATTTTTCTCACTTTGACATAACTTAACAGTCATTGATGGTCGGGATATTAAAAAGGCGTGAACATTTGAAAATAAATTAACTTTAATCTTATCCAATCATTTTTTTCTCAGAAATAATCTGAGCTTAATAATTTGTCTGCTTTTTGACTCCTGATTGGTGTAGAAAATATAATCATCTTTCTGGCACGCTAGGTCTATAAAAGGAGGTGTTTTTCTCTTGAGCGACACCACTAAATTTAGATTAGTGTGAGGACAAACTTTGGGAATTTTATCCTATAATTTTCTGAGTATATCCTTTAGGTTTTAGGATAAATTAATTTGTTCAACTCCTGAATATCTTCTCATTAGGACATACATCCAAATGCCTGAAATTATCACTTTTAAGTATATTAAAAGAGAATAGAGATGTAGAAATCGTCAATGAACTCTGTTTATATTTGACCCTGGAGACAAGAGATTTGATGGAGTTTTAAGCACCCATCTTATAAGTGACAAAAAAAGACCTTCCCAAATTGAACTGAGTTTGCCACTGGGGAGTGATACCAGTGTGATTGTACAAAACTAAATCTAATATCTGAAATGAAGGTAGAGGTTGTCTGAGCTCATTAGAAGCACAGCCTCTTTAGTAACTGTCCTTGCTAAGTGGTCATATCATTAGATTGTAGTTAAAAAGGTGCTAAGCCTTTATCTTCATAGTTTCATTGGTGTCTTCTGTTAGAAACCCTGCGTGCAAGGAAAAGACCTGTCTTCCTTTGTGGGTACGCCAAGGCCCACAAGGGTAGCTTCAGTCCACAAAGCTTCGCTGGGTTCAAAAAGCTCTTGGTGGGCGTTAGAGGGTGTTGGAAATGCTTCAACCAAGAAAATTATTTCCCATATGTCGTTTAACTCATTAAAATTCCAAAAGGATGTATTTTTTTGTAAATAATATTTATTCTAAATGGGGAAAGTTAGAAAAGGAAACCCAACACCCTACCATTAGCAGGGTGCTGGGCCTTGTGGGGGGAGGGCTTCTAGATTGAATAATGGTAGGGAAGCAATTTGTGATTTAAATTCACTAATTAACAGATTTGATACCCAATTACACCTTAATAGTATTGACTGAGGTTTCCAAGCTATTCTTGAGATGATTTCCAACTTTTAACTGTCCAGATTCCTTTATGATTTCCAGAATAGAATGTAGGGTTTAATCCCCGTTTTTGACTCTTTCTTTTTGACTTTTTATTAAATTTGCTTGCTAGGTAAGTTTTGTCCTCTCAGATTGACTTCTGGTTGACCTAACAGTTGGGGCAGGGAATGGTGACTGTAGTGTGGGGCTTCTGGGTTCTCCTAAAGTCTTCACAAATTTTGCTTAGTCTTTTTTAAATAAAAAATTGCAATTTTGACACTAGGATGGGTTTAGGTTGTTGTTTATGGGTTTAGGTTGGGGTAAATGTGGGTGGGCATATGGCAAAAAGGAAGGGCAGCAGCCATCAATCTATCATTGAGGTATGTCCTAGGTTTTAATTTGGGTGAGCGAGGGCCTAGGATTGAACCTTTTTGGTTCTAAGGGTGCATGACCCTATTCAGCTTAATAGCTGGAATAAAAACCTTACATTACCCTTTCTTAAAAGGACAGGGTTTACACCCCTTCAGGGGCGCTAGCTAAAGCATAGTTCTTGTATGGGGCTGAGCTTGATGGTTACAATTGTAGCCTCCTTGGGGGATAAGGTGAGTGCCTCAGGGTTGCCTTGTGAAACTGGGCTATTCACTATTGACAGTTCCTCAATCTTTAGAGGGACCAACTATCTGTATAAGATGGGAAATCCCTTACAAGATACTAGGTACTCCAAACTGCGTTTGACTCTTTGTGAGTTTTGATTTTCTCTATAATATCAAACTCTGAGAACTATCAACTATGATGTGCTCAACCTCCACCAATTCTTTCCTTTATATGGTGATAAGGAGGAGGCGTAAAAGGAGTTGTGAATCTTCCAGTGTTGAAGCTCCACGTTAAGAGGATCCATTGTTCAACAATTGTGAAACGATAAAGGGGCCTGTGCGCTTGCAAGCTAATTTATGACATGGCATCTTGAGATGCAAATCTTGATATCAACCATAGCAAAATCACCTTCTTGGTAGTTAGCCTCACGTCATTTCTTGTCTTCAAATCTCTTGGCATCATTAGTTAGGCTAATAAGCTGGCTCTGAACCTTTTGATGCACCATCCAGAAGTGGGTGACAAAGAGATCTACAGCAGGGATGCTACGTGCTTGTGGCCCAACACTGAACGCAGGGTAGTATCCCAAATTAGCATACATAAGTGACACCCCCATTGATGCATGGAGGAAGTTGTTGTATGAGAATTGAGCCATAGGGAGTTCCACTGCCCATGTATCCTGAAAATCAGTTGCATAGCATCAAAGGTACTGATTTAAGGACTGGTAATTACGCTCTGTTGGCTATCTGACTGGGGGTGATAGGGTGAAGAGCTGTATGTACTAATATCTAACGTTTTCTCATAAAGCCTCCGAGTCTCATGAGGTAAAACTTAGGACCCCTATTGCTAATTGCTTCTTAAGGAACCCCAAACAGAGTTACATATGTGCAACAAAAACTGTGCCATGTCATCAGCTGTAGTGGTTATCATACAGGGGATAAATATAGCATATTTTGTAAAGCGATTTACCACCACCATGATTGCGTCATACCCATGGGAGTTGGGTAAGCTTACAATAAAGTTTACTGACAGTGACGTCCATGGTCCTGCTGCTTGTTGAAGAGGATGGGGAGGCCGTTCCGCCCTGTCCTATCTGACTTAAACCTAGCGCATATCAAGCATTGCTAAATTAGGGGGGACCTCATTCATCAGTCCATTTTAATAATACCCTCGCTTGATTAGATTGATACAATTTTAAAGTGCCCCATGGTTGGTAGTCATAATGTTCCCTTATGATGCGGTAATGCAACTCAGAAGGAACCTATACTTTGTTGCAAGAATAATGCTATCCTTTTGTGAATTCCATTTATAAGGGGCTGTACCTATTTCAATCTTCACTAGAAGTTCCTGACCTTTAGGATCTGTGGACTGGGATGCCACAATATAATCCAGGAGAGAACCCTCGCTGGTAGGGGCTACCAGGGCTGGACAGATGAATTATTTTCAGTGACTAGCTTGACTGGCTCTGATGGAGTAACTTCACCCACCAGATCAACAGGAGTATCAGGAATACTGGAGGATGTGGAATCATGGAAATTGGATTCGGAATTTGATTTTTGATTTGGATTTGGGTTTTGACTTGGTTATAGGTTATGTAGTTTGGGTGCAACCATGGCAATGTCAGGAAGTGGGGATCTATGACATACTCAGGGGGAATTGCTGTTACTACTCAGGGTTTGTCTCCAAAGTGGATTTTATTATGTAGTTCGATTTAAAAAATCAGGTACATTATGTGTAGCCCCTTGACAAATACATACTTATATTTGAAGCTAAGAATGTCACAGTGGGTCATAGTCTATCTGTGAGCCAACTTCTGGAGGTTTGCAATAATAGCAAGTGAATGGTGGTCTGCGCGCACAATCACTATATGCTAGCACACTGTAACTGGTATAGCCATTGCATTTAAGACCATGAAACCACCGCCAACTATTGATCATAAATGGCCCAAGAGCGCTCAGTGACACTAAACTTTTTTGAGAAGTACGATATAAGGTGTTCACGTCCCTTATGTTCTTGCAGGATGACAGCACCAACTGCAGTACTAAAGGCGTCGCATGCTATGATATAAAGCTTGTCCTCATAAGCATGACGCAAAACAGGAGCAGAAGTGAGGACGTCTTTGATTGCATCAAAAGCCTTTTGGCACTCTGGTGTCCAAAAAATGGGGCATTATTACCATAGAAGGGGGTGAAGGGTAAAAGCCAGCTACAAAATAACTAGTGAGAACTTTTTAATAAAAGTAACTGAAACTAAGAAGCTTCTCAGTTGTTTCTGTGTTACTGGGGTGGGACATGAGCTAATGGCTCCAACTTAGAAGGTGCAATGAAGTGGCCATCTTTACAGAACTACACCACCAAGGAACTTCTTTAATCTTTTAAAAAGCTTGCACCTTGAAGGTTTAGCAACAAAACCAGCCTTGTCGAGTGCTTCTGTCACTTCCACTATATCCTTACTGTGTTGTTCAGCATTGGGCTAGTAATTAGATATTGTCCACATATGTAATTTCTAAAGAGTATATAGATCCTAAAGCGTCATAAATTCAGCGCTGGAAAACTGCCATAGCGTTCTTCAGACCAAAGGGCATCACCTTAAACTGTTATGTTCCATACTGGGTGAAAATTGCAATCAGCCACTCCTGGCCAGACTTGACCCGCACCTGATGGAAAGTGTTTACCTGATCCAGTTTGAGAAAACCTTTGACTTTGAAATCGCCTGAGAAATTGCTGCATCCAAAGGTAAGTTATAAGGACCAGGGACTGTCAATGAAAATGTCCATAATTCTTGCATGGTCTCAGAGTACCATCAGGATTATGGGCAAAATACAACAGTAGATGACATGGGGGAGGTTTCCTAACCATCCAACCCTTCTTTAACATATCATTAATCCATGTCTTTAGCGCCTGGTCCTCTTCAGCGGTGTATGGGTACAGGGGACAGTTGATCTTAATGAGATCCACCGTTAAAATAAAAACTTAGATCAAATTCTTAGTGATTTGGAAGCTTATTACCCTCAACTACGTCAAAACTGACTTAAAGGGAGCAAGGGAAAGGGGCAAAGTAGGCAGTTTAGGAACAATATTTTTAGTGGAGTATTCATAGTTGCTGACACAGCATTGCCTGTTGCCAAGGTAAGAGTTGGGAAATTTTACCTGAGTGAGCATTAAAGGTAAAAGCTAACATTTTCCGCTCTAAGTCAATACCTGCTGACTGGCGGCGCCACCAACCTACCCCCAAAATTACTGCATATATCAACTCAGGGATTGCCGCGTGGTGTGTTATGAATTCATAGGTATGGGCCACAAAACGCAGGGGTTTACAAAAAGAAGGAGTATGAGCACAAGAACCCTAGATGCCCCCAAGGACTGAGGAACCTGAGGTGACTGGAAGATCCAAAGTTTGCACTAACTTAAGGTCAACGTAATTACATTTGGCACCAGTATATACCAAGGCAGTTACTGTTACCATACGTTGTCCTACCCTGATAGAGATAGGAAATAACAAGTATGAACAATCTACTTTATCCAGCTCTTAAGGGAGCAAAGGGTTGAATCAGATGTCTTGACCTGGTGTTTGTGGGCCTTGGTACCAATTCTGACAAACTGAGTGAGCATAGCTGCTGCTCATGCATAAGAGAAAGGTGTAGACTCAGGATCATCAGGATCTGATAAGGGACGCACATATGAAAGATCCTCATAAACAGGGTCCAAGCAACTCTTCTCCTCATCTGGTGGACAAAGAAGATGTGATAGGAATTGATAGCTGGGGCCGCATGGTTTATGGGAATCATATCATTCCCCAAAGGATCATTTGAAATATCGTGGTATGAGGGAGTGTTAAAATCTGAGTTTGTTTTTCCTAGTTCCCAGAGGTTATCTTCACAGGTTTGGTTCTTACATGAACTATTTGCTTTGATTGATATTAATGTAGATATATGATTGATTATAGTATGAAGACTATTATCCTTAGCCAAATAGATAAACCAGTTTGATAGATGGTCTAACGCTAAACTTATAATGCTTCACTTGATGCTGATTATGCTGATATTTAGGGACTTCTTCCCTCTCCTGGCAGAACATAATATAGCTCAAGATTCAGAGGTTCTCAGCCTTGGTTCCTGTAATGATGAGTCAGCGGAGATTTACTTCAAAGGTCTGCTTCTCTTCTAAGGATATCCAATCCTTACTCTTTATCAAACAAAAGAGTCAACAATTATTGTACTACAAAGAATAAATAGAAGATGTATAACTTAATATTAAATTGGATTTGGATCTGGTTTATTATTATAAAAATCTATGCAATTTATAGGGTAATTTAGCGCCCAACTACTATGTTGGCGCCTCAGTAAGGAAACAGCAGCCATTGCCATTGAATTACCCTTTGAGGTCTCTTCAGGCAATAGTCTTCTCCATTAGGCTAAGGATCCCGCCATTGGACATCCCACTAAACTAAACTAAAAAAAGCAAGAAATCGTGTCCCTAACGTTTCCGCTCAATTACAGCAAACCAACCACATTTAGCTAGCGACCTGCTGAAGTAATGGGATTCTTTACCCATTTATAGAAGTTCGCAAATCAACTTGTCATCTTTCTAGTTGCAGGTGGTATCACTCGCCTTACAACTCCTAAATAAATTTCTAATCAGTTGGTTATGAAACCTGACCAATCCCAATTGGTACATCTAAAAGTTAATCATCGACTAACTATCAGATCATTCATTTTTCATTGGCAACTCTGACCAACGAGATCTTAGGCATTCACACAGATTAACCCCAGTGGATCTGAAACTGGCAAATTACCCCAAAATCAACTAACATTAATAAACTTATATCAAAATCAACCAATATCCTATATATTTGCTAGCGGGACTTATCCCCTAGCAAACCAGAAAATTCTCTGACCTAGGAAGCTGGAGGTGTGGGCAAAATCCCAACACATCCCCCCTCTTGCCTAGATTTTAGTGAAAGCAATATTGGGATAGGAGAATGCTGCCTTGGGCCAGGTCAAATACTTCAAGGTTCTCAGCAGAGCAAAGCCCTAACTGGACTCAACGCTGCTCAGGACAACCTTTGTCCTGAAGTTCTCTTACTTTCTTCCTTGCTGTCACCTCCGCAAAGTGCAGTCTCATGACCCACTGCCATGACGGCAAAGTTGGTTTGTTTGTGCCAATGCTAATTTAAAAAAGCTGGTTTTCCCCCAAGTCAGAGATAAACAACTCTTTGTTGTTTAAAAAATGTTGATGTTGCAATTATGATATGACTGGATGATAATCCCTAAGTTGTTATAGCGGCATGAGTAGAATATTCCAAATTTTTATATCTTTATAACATTAAATATTAAAATAGGCAATTTGCCGGCATCATGACTGACTAATTAACACCCCTAATTCTAATATTATTGGTAGGAATCCATATAATTAATTTTCTGACATTTACCCCACTTAACCAGATAGTATTCATCCAGCACGACCCACCCTGATGGTGGGCCAAACATACCCCAGCACCTCCTTGAAGGAGCGCTGGGTCTGAACCAGTGGCTCTCTACCTCTTATCCTGTCCTCCAACTACTTGAGCAGCCCGCTAGCAAATCCCCCCTGTAGTGAGCACCAATGTCAGCAAATTGCATTTCAAAACAATGGGCTCCACTAGTTTGCCAATCCAATCAGTATGTAGACTGGATTACCTTTGTTGTTTTGCCTTCATTGGCGTACCAACCCTTTAAGTCCACATCCAAACCACCAACACAGCAGACCAACAACTTCATCTTAGCCACATGTTCCATATTGGATGTGCCCCGGCAAGTCCATCCCCCATCCTGGGCAGCTATGACACTTGCACGCTGCACCACTCTCATGGCTGACATCTATTAGCACATCATCATTGGTGGCTGGTTGGCCAGGTTCCGTCAGTTCCTCATAGGGTGAGGATGGGAGCTGCGCATCAGCTATTCCAGGCTTCCCCGCACCTACTTCAGGGATCTTCAGTCCCACCCCTTTTCCAATCTAAAAATAACTATAATAACTAAAACAAGACCAAAAAGGATTTTTTTGGAGGGGAAGGAA
>JAKSZP010014239.1:0-10923 GCA_022478985.1 Massospora cicadina | reverse complement strand
GGGATGGGCTTCATCAGGCCTGTACCTAATATGGTCAGCAACATGGCTCATACATCCCAATTCCTTCTTGGCATGTTGGAGCGAACCCACCCATTACAAAAATTGATTAAATATGATCCACAAAGTCAACTAAGCTGATTCTTCTTTAATTATATGTCTTTTCAATTTCTAGAAAAACTCACTATTTTTTGGTCAAATGATAACTTGTAGTTCTGGTTATGTAGCTCTTAATTTCTGTCAGGACTAGAGGAGGCCAAGTTAGCTCTGGTTGCAAACTCCTACTTATAAGGAACAAACTAAGTGACAAGCAACTATAGTCAGCAAGGCCATGAAGCCCTCTAGCTGATGATGTGTAAGACATCTTTAGAGGTTCATGGAGATGTCCATGGTACTTGCCATGATACACAGATGCTCCTAAGAAAAATGTCATCCTTAAATAGAATTGGCAGATTTTTTGATATAAAAAAGAGAAAATGAAAAACAAAGTAGGCTGGCGCCCTCATTTGTTGGGGCACTAGCCTAGATAAAGGGACTGGGATCTTTGGGTTTACTAAGCTGTTTTTGTATACTGAAATTAATTCTTGGGTTGAAGTATCTCACATTATGCATTTGGTAGGAAAGGTTAGGAATTGAAAAAGTGTGTAAGCTTTGGGGTTGACAGAGATGATGGGGCACATCATAATTGACAGCTCTTCAATTAAGTATTACCAAAAGTTTTAAACCTTTTTTATCAAAATGTACTCAGCCTTTAGAGGTTCAGTGCTTGTTTGAAAGTTATTTTAAAGTAAAAGAAGGACATTATAAATTAGGAAAAACAAAGAGAGTTAGAGATTATAATTTACAGTAAAATTGCTTATATTTACCATAATGATAAAAAGATTTAGGTCTTTGGGAATTTAGGATTTGGGAAATGGAAAAGAATTTTGGGAAAATGAGCAGCAGTATGGGAAATCTTACAAAAAAATATTTTGACTTTTTAGAAAATTGGTTGGAGGATATCCACACAATAACCTAATACTAACATACAACCATATGGGCAAGGAGAGGATGTGAGTATATGGGTTACAATAAAAAGGTTGCAGGCACTACTTAGATTATTGCCTTTTGTGAAAAGCCTTACATCATTAATACCTTTCTGCCCAGACTCTTGACATGTTTAGACTATTAGAATTCCATATTTGCAGGATGCATCTGTTAAAGGGGCTTTTAGGGCAATTCACAATGCCGCAACTTTGAGGTTTTTAACAAAAAAAGTCACCATATGCTGCAATTGGGACTGCAACTGGGCGAGATCAGCACGTGTATATTTGCACTAAAATAGGTACAGCTGTGTGAAGACAGCATACATCTGTGACAGGTGGGATCAGCTAGATCTGTACATTGACCTTATTGGTGGAATTCCATATTTGGCTGCAAATCCAGAGGTCAGGTTTGAAGGGCTGGGGCAATTGGAAAAATGAATCAAAACGGAAATCATAGGTAAGGATTTGAGATTTGAGAATGAGGGCTGATCTGGAATATTGAACAACTAGTGTCTCAAATCCTCCAAATTTTCTTATAATTTAGGATGCGAGGTTTTTGCATGCAATGATTTGGACGCCTCTCAAAAGCTTAAACTAGTATTTTAATTAGCTAAACCATTGCAAATGTTTTATAATGAGAAAACGGCAACTGAAAATACAGTTTTGTTTTCTCATAAGATCACAATAAAGTTCACAATATTATTATTTGCCAAATATTGACATTAAAATTTATTTTTAAGAAAATATTTTTCTTAGTCAGCCAGAAACGGTGAGCTCAACCAGCGAGCTAGACCAAGCGTTAGCTTTGTTTGCAGCTTTTTTCATAGATCCAGACTCTGCTGCTTGCATGCAGCATCACTGGAGCCATGGTCTGCAGATATGTTTCAAACTCTGTAATGTCATGCAGGGTTGGGGTATGATCTGCTGGATTGTCAGTCATGTAATTGCAACATGGATTGTTCTTCCCAACTTCTTCGCTGCATATTGGTGAAAACCCACGTGCTACATAAAATGAAACTCAAATACCTTTCTCTCCACCTTGTGGGGCCTCTGGGAGGAAGTGGTGGTCACTAATGGAGAGGAATGGAAAAAAATATTTTGACCATGATTATGGTAGGGTTCTCATTGGCATTTTTGCCATGCAAGGTGGGACAATTATGGGGGGCGGCAACCCCACAATCCATGGAAGTCCATGCAAAACCTAAATTGCCTAACGGTCATGTGGAGTTGTCCTTGAAGGCGCTGGACAAACTTCATCAAGTCATCGCATGTATCCACTTCCAGGTGCAGTTGGCACAGGCAACAGGGGGACTCCCCTCCCGCACTCCAACTAGCTCAGGTGGTGGACATGTTACCTCCAGAATTGGCAGGATGGTTGCAGAAACTTTTTAGGAACAAGGTATCTTTCTAAATTCTAATGGAGGAGTGTGTGGAATTGATTGACCAGGCAGCATGTCCAAATGAGGTAAAAGACGAGGCGTAATTGGAGCTCTTAACAGTTATCCAGGAACATAGCTTAATAGAAGAATATGCACAGGTTTTCCATCCACTGGCAAAGTAAGGCCAGGTCACAGATTCCCAATCTTTGCCTATATTTCGCCAGGGGTTGCAGGCAGATTTGCTAACGGCTTTGGCAGTGGCAAAGGTCCAGGACACTCTGGGGAGATGGCATTAATAGTACAAGTAAAGGAGCAATTGGCAATGGCACAAGACAAGCGTGAAGGATCAGTATTGCCAGGAAAGGGACGGTCCCTTGTGATTGGCTGTTCCAGTCAGGGTCTGGCATCCAGCCCCAAGAAACTTTGGAAACGTACAAGGGGGAGGGCGTCAAGGAAATGAGGATGAAGCACATGAATCAGTGAACCATGGGCTGGAGAAGGGTAATATGCCTAAATTTTTCATCATTAGCCAATTTGAAATTGAAAGATTCATTCAGAAATAGATTGCCTTCTTTGCAGTATTCTCATTTGTTTATCCCCATAGAGTATGTCAGATTCTGGTGGTTGACTTGAAAATAAACCTTTGACAAACATCAGCTCATGCTGATTACTCTTTCAACGCTTGAGCTAACACCTATATTCTCACCTCAAAGCCTATGGCAATCATACAATTCGGGCTGAACATCTCAATTTCATTTCAATAAGGTATTTTATTAAAGCAATAGCCCAAATACACTCTCATATTATGAATAATTTCCTACGCATCAAATCTTGGCAATTGGTCCCAATTATTGGGAACACTATAAATCCATCTGTATACAAAATTGTTCAGGACTGCCCTGAAGTTAACGTCTAAAAATCCCATGGATTATCAGACAAATGAAAAAACGTAATCAATTTCCCACCTTAGGGCGAAATTTGTATGTTGATCCGCGTAATTGGCATGATAACACTTGCATGGACCACCCAAAAGGGGTTACCTAGTGCTATCGAGGGAGAGGCCTGCTGACATCCCAATTAGGGGTGCGTCATTTACTTCAATTGATGCCTATATTTCACAGAAGATGTAATTCATCAGCAGTATGACGAAACTGAAATCCAGAAGATCCTAGGACAATTTTGCATGCTTTTATCACAAATTTTGTACCTGAATCCTCCCAATTTTGAGAGTATTTTGCCACCAATGAACCTAAGAAAAAGTTTCAGTCATATCAGTTCAAGAGCCAAACTGAGGTGGTAAAATATCTGTTTAAATTTTGTTCTGGAATGGCCAGGAGATGCCTTAGAGGTATAAAATACAGGCGCCTGGCCTAATGACCATTATCTAACAAATAGCTTCAAAAAAGTTATATTTACTTTTATCCTTTTCCTGGTCTTTATCTGAATCCTAACTTTAAAGAAGTGTCGACTAACTGGAAAGACCAAATTCCCAGTTTGTATTAAATCCTACCTTGGAAGAAGTTTCCAAACATGAAGGGAAAATTACGCCTGAAATTGTCAGGAAGAGTCAAGGCGAATTTAGTAGTCCTAGTTAGTTTTTGAACGTTCCAAATACCGTAACCTACATGCACTATTGAGTATCAATCATCAGAACTTCAGCCTGAATAGACATGCAGGATAATAATACACAAGCGAGTGATCCTCAGATTTCCACAACTGGTGCTCACTCAAAACAGGTTACAATCTCTGAAATGGATTCCCAAGACCAATTCCTGGCAGAATTGGCCAGACAAGAAAGTGACAATGAGATGGAAACCAGCGACAAAGAAATCTCAGATTATTTTAATGCCAGCTGTCACAGCTCTGAATTGGGTACCTCCTACTCTCTGGATCTTATCACAGTGGGGGGAGCTCATGAAGATACAACCAGCCTGATTGATCTTACATCTTCAAGCGTAAAAGCTATTCTGGAAAACCTATACCAGGGTTTTAGGATTGGTACTTCACAAATCAATCCCTCCTTTGGCCTATTCTACTACCTTAAGGATCAGACACTCAAGATGGAGATATATATGAAGTACCGCGATGCAACCATGGCATCTCTTGCCAGACGTCTTACAGACAGTCAAACAACTAACGAATTACTGGTTAACTTTGTTCAACCCTCAATTAAGCATACACAGCAGATAATTGCTAGACAAAATCTGGAAATCATGGAAATCTACCGTGTGCAAGGGGAGGAAAAATCTTCCCAAAGAGCCCTACTGGACAAGCTAAATTCCAATTTTTGCTGAAGTCTGAAAGGCAATTGTTGATAATATGGGACTTGCCAATGAAGCTCATGAGAGTTTAAACACCCCTGAGGAGCTTCTGAACTAAGGAGTCCCAAAGATAGCCGCAGAAGTTTTGGCCCACCATGATCTATCACAAGAATGGGTACAAACTATGAAGAAACGCTGTCAAAAACTGGAAAGCCATTCAGATTACCTATTGTCTCAATCAGAATGACTATCCATACATGCCACTTTGGGCTAAAGAAATCACCTGGAGTTAAATGCAAAAGTTGATGACTTTGAAGAGTATGTTTGGGCTGATATGGATACTATCAACAAAAACTTCGAGGACCTTGCAGCAAAGCCAGCCTTCCTGAATAGGGATGAAAAGGATGTCCAGTTCAAAGAGGAATTTTCTAAACTTTGGACTGTGGTGTCGAGATTGCAGGCCAGAAATACTGAAATTACTCAGGAAAATTGGGACCTCAGAATGCAGCTATCAACTGCAAATTCTCGAGGAGACAGTATGGATAAAGATATAAAAAGCATAACAACCAATTAAGCTTTATTCAAAGAGGAGTACGACAACCTTAGAAAATTTTAATCCCTCAAAAAGCAAGGCTGCCAGTGCTCGCCCAACTTTGACAAAAAATAGGAAAAAGCTCCGCTTATTCAGCCAAAAACAACCTGGAAAAGTAACTAAGGGCCAAATTCAGGCGTTGGAATCCAGTATTTCTGAGCAATATCATGAAATTAAATCATTGGAAGTTGACACCAATGCAGAAACTGATATATTAAACATCTGTTCTATGCCTAGAGTCCTAGCATCAATCCCAACTCCAGATACTTCCCAACGGGAAAGAGGGCCAATTATGGGTGATGATAGCTCAAGACGTTCAAGAAAAAAGTACAACCCCTATGCCCAAAATAGGGCGAGATGACTTCAAACCACTGAATTTACCAAAGTTCAATATGGATGGAAACGTTCACTCTTTCCTCAAATTATTTGAAAAAGCAATGAGAGGAGCATCAGACCATGCAAAAGGATCAGCACTGATTAACTCAATTGATGCCCATAGCTGTGACCTCATTATGCCTTATTTGGGCAACGATTGGTCCTATATGGATGCCAAAATTGCATTAACAAATCATTTTGGAGGGCCTGAGAAATTAGAAACCCGAAAAAAAGAGCTTCTTAATATTTAATTCAAACAGAATGAGACTATTAAGGACTTTGCAGATAGATTCTTCCATGAGGCACAAGTTCTGCGTGGGTGCAATAGATAAGTTTGACGCCAATATTGCAATGGAGCACACAATTATGCCCTTCTGTGAACTGCACAATGTCATGCTGCCTGCATTCAATGGAAGCTTGAAAATCCAAGAGCTTACCATTTACTTGAGAAGCTGTTATCGTAATTCTAATACTCCTAATCGGGCCAAAGATCAGCAAAAATCCTGATTTTTGGGCCCAAAAAGCAACACGATGTCCAACCAGGGGAGAAATTTTCTAGAATACAAACCAGAAATTTGAGAAAAAACAGCAAACAGGGCCGATTACTTGCCACAATTGTGGTCAACAAGGGCATTTTGCTAGACAATGCTTCAGATGGTCCAACAAAAAGCATGAGGTCACTTTGCTTTAGAAATCAACAGTGACAATGAGGCGGTAAAAGAGCAGGTGGAGTAGAGGCGGAATGATCTAACTCCACCCATTTTCAAACCAATCCACCTGACCCTGATAAGCTCTTTAGGGCCAAAGAAGCTTCTAAAGTTAACCTCTACCATATTGTGGCTAATGATGTCATGATGGTCACTACTCAGGCCACAGCAAAAGCAACTAAACCCTTGAAAATTACCAAAGAAGCCAGAGCTGAAGTATCAAAAACCTACGCAAAGCATATTATTGATCAGGGTTTGGACCTCTAACCCTGATGTTTGACTGACCTACCTAAGCTTAACAACGTTCAAGTAGCCATTCCCATGAAGACCTTAGCAGATAACTTCCCAGATAATGCTCAAGCCTGAAATCACACCTGGAATCAGGAAGCAATCATAGCATTCATACAATAAATACCTCTGAAAACTACTCTGAATGTACTTATGTGGACATAGCGGTAAATAAGGCAAAAGTTTGGGCCATCGTTGATAGTGGTGCTTCTATCAATATAGTCAGCACAAAGTTGGTTATAAAACTGAAAATTGTGCCCGATGTTGCCCACTGTCAGGAATATGGAACAGCTGGAGCGCATACAACCAAATCGCTGGGCGCCTATAGTACCCTACCACTCAGATTTGGATCCATTGTAGTAATAGCCCCCGCCATAGTGTTGCCAAATACAAGCTATGATATCCTAATTGGGACTGATTTCCCAAGAAGATATGGCATTGTTTAAATTTAAATTTAAATTTATTGCGGGGAAGGCTGACCATGGGACGGACACTTCCGAATATGACTCAGACGAGACAAAACTTAGTACCAGGTGAGGCACCCCAGAGAAGCGATGCTATCTCTTGTTGCCAGCGGGAACGCCACTTATGGGAAGGGGGAGGGAACGTGTGTAGGGGGCGTAGCCACTATTGAGCACGTGTGGAGGAAGGGGTCTGATTTGATGAACCAGACTGGGAACCAGGAGGAGACCAGCTGCCAGCGACGTGGTGGGAGATATCCAAACATCCACGCTTGAAAGTGATCCACCAATTGAGACCAGAATCTGTGGACAGCTTCAGGGAGGGTGGGGATGGATCCGGCGATGGCATCCAAGACAATCGTGTGGATAGTCCACATGGCGATTGCAACCACCAGAGCACGAAGGGAGGGTGGGAGGGGGAGGCCATTGATGAAGCAAACATATCTCTTGACAGACTGAAGGGATGTGTTTGATCCTGGCCTAGCAGACGTTGGACTTCGCGCAATATTACTTTAGAGGTGGGGCACTTCTCCAGGCGGTGAAACAGCGTTCCATACTGGCCACACACGACACAGGATGAGTGTAAAGCATTAGAGCGCTCAGCTGTACGATACACCCGCCTCAGGCAGCGCCACACATGGGAGCGGACTTGAGGCTGCAACAGAGGATGGTGTGCGTATTTCCAGATAGTCTTTTGGGTCTCAGTGGAATAAGGGATGTCCATCATGTCCAGGTAGTCCACCCTGGATAGGACTTGGGGTCGAATGGGGATCACGCCATCATGGATGGGTAGCCCCTGTACCTCTTGTGTGAACTGAGGAGAGGGGCGGCCTCTTCAGGTTGTATGTCCACTAATACGAATTCTCCACTCTGCGCTTCGCATGGAGAGTAGGATTCGTTTGTAGTGGGTTTTGGTCCCGTGAGGACCTGTGGCTGATGTGTGTGATGCAAGGTATTTCATCAGGGAGTGGGGGTTTGATGGATTGTTGAGGCCCAAGGCTCAGGAGAAGTTGGAGCGGGCCGCGCGGGACCAGTGTTGGGATGGGAGTGTAGGAGCAGTGACGGCCGCAATCCAGGTGCCCAGGATCTTGGCGGCATGGGCTTTGAAGTCAAGTAGGCCCATGCCACCATGATGATGAGGGCCAAACATGACCTCTAGCCGTACTGGTGGAGGGCGGCCTGACCAAAGCCAACCTTGTAGCAAAGCATACAGGGATTTGAAGAAGCTTGGGGAGAAGGGGATGGCGTGGGCTCTAAACCAGACTTTGGATAGGAGCATAGAGTTGGCAAGAACAACCCTGCCAGTGAGGGTAGTAGGGTGGGCTCTGAGAGAGGCGATTCGCTTTGTCACGTTGTCCAGTATATGGCCCTCCATTACTGCTGACGCGTATCCTCCTGCATCCAACCACACGCCCAGATGGCGTACCGGTCCTATGGTAGGTCGCGGCACAAAGGGGAGCCCCAGTGGAGTGGTGTGTTTTGAGTTAGTAAGGCGTGGACTTGGGCGAGCAGCTGGGCTGGGTTGGGAACTACTTGCTGGGGCCCAGCAGTTCTGAAACTGACCAAGGAGGATGATTTCGGTTTTGGAGGCGTTCAGTGCCGCGTTGCTTACCCGGGAATATCCTGGATGAGGGCTTCAAGCGCGCGTGCATCTTTGTTATTAGACACCCCCACCACGCAATCATCTGCAAATGCCATCATCTTGACTGGGGTTTGGCCTGGCACATGGACCCCAGTGAGTTGGGCATTCACATTTCGCAGTAGTGGGTCAAGGCTGAAGTTGTATAAGAGTGGGCTCAGGGGGTCCCCTTGTCGCAGGCCCCTTTGAGGATGGACTACTTCCATTAGGAAACCTGGGCCGCGCACAGCCATTGTTGCAGATTCCGTGAGCAGCATCACCCAGTTAATGAAGCGGGGAGGTAGGCGGAATTGTTGGAGGCAGGCCCTAAGGTATTCCCAGTTTACTCTATCATAGGCCTTTTGTTGGTCCAAGAATACAAGTGCCCCAGAGGCTGTGGACTGACACACATTAGCCACAGAGTGCACGTTATCCCAAATTGACCTTCTGGGGATGAAACTGAATTGTTCTGGAGAGATGGTGGCAGATGCTACAGTCCCTAAACAGTTAGCCATGATTTTTGTTAAAATTTTGGTGTCTGTGTTTGTTAGAGAAATGGGGCGCCAGTTGGCTAAGTCTAGCCTATCCCCTTTCTTGAAGAGTGTGACTGTAAAAGCCTCATGTCCTCCTGGTAGAAGGCGCGTTTCCAACAGGCTTTGGTTGAGTGAGGCTAGCAGCAATGGGGATATATATTTAAAATATTTTTTGTAGAACTCATATGGAATGCCATCTGGGCCTGGGCATTTTTGGTTTGGCGCACTGTGAATGGTAATCCATAATTCGTTTGGAGTAATTAAATTCATTATTTCCGGGTATCAGAAAATGGTGCGGATATGAGCTCTGTCAAGAAATTCTGCCATTTCAGCCAGCTGAATTGGTTCAGCTCAGTATAACTCGGAGTAATATCTTTGCGTTTTGATTGCCACTTCGGCCGGTGTGTCCACAATAGAATTATCTGATCTTCGCACCTGTGTGCAGGCCACACTCTGGCGTAGTGCAAAATTTTTTTTGAAGAAGTATGCGGTGCACTTGTCGCCTTTAGTGATGCATGTGGCCCTGTATTGGACACAAACCTGATGTTTGTGTTGCCTTTCAAGTGCGTTGAGGTGGGCTGCTGCCTCCGCCCACTTCTGGCCCCATGCAGGGCTATATACTGAGGCTGGAATGTTGGACTCCAAGTGGGCCAATTCCGCCAGCGCATGCGATATAACCGCCGATGTGGCTCGTGAGCGTCTGGATGAGAGATGGCGATAGTGGTGGATGGTGTCTTTTGAAAGTTGCCCATGTGGAAATGGGGGTCCACGCAAAATGGTGCAACAAACAATTTTGCCAAAGTTGCCTCTTCCACCCACGTGGAAAATCCTGGCGACGCAAGCTCTGGGGGGCGGATTTTGCACCAATGTGGGGCTCTTTGCAACTGTGATGGGTAAGTGGTATGTTATCGACCAGTTGGTGGTCGGAGAATTCCATTTTTGTTGTTTTGAAGTGGGAGATGGGGGTTGGAATTTCGCCGGCGCTAGAATAAGGTCAATGCGGGTCATGGACCTTAATTGGCCATTGTGGGATGTGGGGACGCGTCATGTTTTTGAGCAGTGGGGCATGTCATGGCAGCGCATCCATTAACCCAAGGGGTGGCTTTTAGAACGCGCAGTTCTATGTGACCCTGTGGGGCGTGGGGTGAGGGTGGCCACCGGTCCATTGGTGAGGTTAGCCAACAGTTCATGTCACCAATTAGGAAATAATCGGGGGGTAGCGGGAGGGATTTGACTGATGAGAAGAATTCCTGATGCTCTTGTGCACTGTTTGGGGCGTAAATGTTGACGATTGTGTGTGCAACATCAGCCCATGAGAAGGTGACAACGAGCACTCAGTCATTTAGGAATGTTTCTGAAGATATAAATTTGAAAAATTGTTTTTCTGAATTAGCACCCCAGAGTGCT
Organism: Massospora cicadina; assembly: GCA_022478985.1. NCBI lineage: Eukaryota > Fungi > Entomophthoromycota > Entomophthoromycetes > Entomophthorales > Entomophthoraceae > Massospora > Massospora cicadina. Next base: position 280 of record JAKSZP010014239.1, on the reverse strand, counting down.
TTGACCAAAAGGATAGGGATGGTAGGAGCATTGTTTTCCAAGCATCCTCAGAACCTCATGGACAGTGGGTTTCCTGGATGGCCAGGATATTCACGGGTAAATTATTTTTTGTAAAAACTCAGTTTCTAGCTCCGGGACGGGGGAGGCCTTGAGTCCGGCGATATTCAGCATCCTCAGAGTGAAGGTTTCCCCCATCATGACCTTAGGTGAGGGGGTGGGCCTCCTGGCCCACCAGCCTCTTCCAGGTCCCCACGGCTTTCACAGCAGCGCAGGTATAGCA
>JAKSZP010014238.1:0-10961 GCA_022478985.1 Massospora cicadina | reverse complement strand
AGTGTGATCATTATAAAAAATACCACGCCAAAAATGATGCGGTGCACACAGGGGAAAGGGGTAAACGTCCTAGGTTGGAGGGAAACTGGGCGAACTGATGGTGCACTAGGAGATAACTGGATTGTAAGTAAAAAAGGTATGGTGTATGTAGTGTGAGACCTCCTCAAAGAGGTCTGTGCACAGGATTGTTTAAAACAACATAAGTAAAAATGGGCAGAACAGGAAAGTTTTTATTAGGAAAGTTGACCAACAAGGAGTGTTGGTCATGGGAAACAGAATTAAACTATGTTGGGGAAATACAGGGTTTGATGAAGTGGGCCCAAGCACTGACCCACCAATAGGCACACACTACCATCCAAATTAGTAGAATATGCCAAAACTGACTTCACTCGTGTAATCAATTGAAGTTGGATTCAACCCAAACGTGTGATTTCATAAATGGAATGGGTTTAAAAACCCCATTCTTTGACTAACCAAACTGAACTGTCTGCATTAATTATGTAAACTGTCCATTTTAATGCATGGGCTGATGTAAGGGGCTGGGCGTTAGGCACCTCACTAGTATCACCCTGGGCATATTTAACTTGTACTCAGCGTTGGTTTAGTGTGTGCCTGAGGTCAGGGATGGACCTGAAGCTTCACCTTCTGGGCCTCCTGGCGCCCAGCCTTATCCTTGGGGTTGGTCCCCACTATGGTGTCATTTATTTTATTTAACCAAGGCAAGCTGACCAGGGGACAGGCATTACCAAATGAAAGAAATGACATGAAACCTGAACAGGGTCAACTCTATCAAAGAAAGTTTTTCCACCTCCAGATCAGGACTCAAATTTTTCTGGTTACATCATGGGTAAGGTTTTCGTGTTATTAGACCTACTAACCGCCAATAGTTTCCTTTGGCTGGCACCCCAATCAATGTGCAAAGGTGGGAATCAAACCCGCAACCTTCAGGTTGGTAGCCGTACACCCTTACTGACTCGCCTTCCACCCCCCACTATGATGTCATTTAACCATGACAATTTGGATCATTTAAAAGAAGTTTTTAGGCAAATTTGGAATCCTTTACTAAAGCTCAAGCCATCCAAATGTTCCTTTTTTAACTGACTTTGAAAAAGAAGGAGATTATCAATCCAATATATATATATATTTGTTTTTTTTCTATGTTTGTTTGCACTAAACTCTGAAACTACAGGATCAATTTGGATGCCTAAATTTTAAAAAAGAGTATGCTCTAACTTAAGTCCCATTTTACTTTTTTTAAGTAATGGTCCAGTTTCAGACCACTAATTTAGTAAATAAATCAAAATGGACTAAGAAGCAATGGATTTCAATTGTGAGAACAGTTCAACGCTGGATAAACTTTGTTCTGGCATTGGTGAAGCAATAACTTCAATCAACCTTTGACACATGTCCTATGGCTGAGGGTATATGCAAAATCCAGGCAAGTATAAGATCATAGTGGGATGAGCTTAAATCATTATAGTTGGCTATCATTTTGCATAATTTGACCAATAAAATCAACTAAATTTAATAAACTGAATTATTTTAAAAGGCAAACAGTAGATTTAGCATAGATTGACTAATAAAATTAGTTAAATTTGATATTTTTCTTAGTTACTGTATATGGTGATCAGTAAATTTAGCACATGTTGACTAATAAAATCACCTAAGTTTGATAAAATGAATTATTGTAGAAGGTGATCAGTAAATTTAGCATAGATTGGCCAATAAAAATAACTAAATTAAAAAATTAATTACTATATATGGCAATCAGTAACTTTAGCATAGATTGAGCAATAAAATCATCTAAACTTAATAAAATGAATTGTTAGTATATTTGTTTACAAGATACTATATATAATATATATATATGATGAGTTTTATTTTATAGAGAAATAGTAAGGGTTCAAAAAAGATATATAATATAGGGATCTTTTAATCAAATCAAAAAAGATCTACTTTTACAATGCACTAATTTTTTGGGTAAAAAAAATAAGGGACCATCTAGGGGATAAAGTTTTTTTTGAAAAAAGAGCATTTTTAATTTTTTTGGGGGAAAAAAGAACCTCCTTTGAAAAAGAACTAAAAAGTATGAAATAATTGAGAAATTATGCCTCTTTAGTAAATCCCTTTTTGAAGTTGGTACCATATTTTAACTGACTTATAATGGGCATTTATAATATATATATTCAGCACTGTATATTCTAAGTTGCTTATAGTTTACATTTGGATCCAATCCAGACATTTGATATAATTAGTACTAGTGAGAAAAATTCTATAAGTCAGGATGGAAGATGGCTCTGGCTTCAAAAAGGGTTTTATTGAGGAGGCATAATTTCCTGATTATTTCATACTTTTAGTGCCTTTTTTAAAGGAGGTTCTTTTTTCCATTTTTTTCAGAGTAAAATGGAGTTCTTAGGCCATCAGGTTTCAGGTAAAGGAATTCAACCACTTTTGGATAAAATCCATGATATCAAACAAATGACACCTCTAACCTCCTTGCAGGACATCCAATTCTTCCTCAGTATGGTCAGGTATTATTGTCAATTTATACCCAAGTTTGCTGATATTGAAAAGCCCTTATTCCATTTATTACAAAAAGGTGTGCCATTTGAGTAGGACTCAGCTCAAGAACAGTCTTTTAATTATCTCTAAACTTCCCTTTTTAAAACCTGTTTTGATCCATCCTCAATTTGATAAGCCTTTTATTCTGCATACTGATGAAAGTAATGTAGCCATTGGGGCTATTTTATCCCAGTGAGATGAAGAGCATATCGACCATCCTGTAGCGTTTTACAGTAAAACCTTATCCAAAACTGAGCGAAATTACAGTGTAACTGAGTGGGAATGTTTAGCTAGAATCTTAGCCATTAAGCACTTCCAATCTTTCTATATGGTAACCATTTTACTGTTGTTGCTGACCATTCTTCTTTATGATGGTTGCAAAATATGAAGGATATTGATGGGAGACTATCCATTGAGCTCTAAGATTGCAAAATTATGATTTTTCAATTGTACATTACTTGGGTACCCAACATCAAAATGCTGATGGCCTATGCCAATTATCTATACTGACCTTGGATTCTGGAAAAGAGGAAAGACTATATAATTTAATTGGATGGCCTGAGTTGTGGTATTGAGAATCTTCAGAAAATTGTGCATTCCTAAAAACTATTACTAAAGATACCATGATTAGGGAAGGATCTTTGTATAAGAAGGTCAAATCCAAGTGGTTACCCTTTTTGCAACCAAATTCAAGATATCACGCTAACATGGAAGGACATGAACAAGTAGGTCATAGTGGTTTAATGAAAACCCAAGAGTTTTTAAAAACCCAATACTATTGGAATAGTATGACTGAAACCATTAGATAGACACTGAACTCATGTCTCATCTGTAAAATTCATGGCGCAACCAACCCTACATATCAGCATCAAGTGATCCACCAATGAAGGCGTTTGAGGTGGTAAGCATTGATGTTGTAGGACCATTTCCCTTAGGATTGCATGGACACCAGTACATTATCATGGCTGTTGACCATTTAACTAAATGGGCTGAGGCCATATCCATTGCTACTCCCTCCACTAAAGCAACTGCCTTATTTCTCTATCACCAAATCATTACTCAACATGGGTATCCCAAGGTCATTATGTCAAATAATGGAACAAACTACTTCTCAACTTTTACAAGAGTTTTCAAAATTATTCAATACCGCCTAACAGTTTGTTGTTCCTTACTAAAAATCAACTAATGAGGCCATTGAGCAAGTTAATGGAACTTTAGTTTCTATCTTAAGGAAGATGGCTTCAATTAACCCAACTCAGTGGAACTTCCATTTACCTAGTGCTTTGTTTACTTACCAAATAAGTTATCATCAAATTATTAAGATGTTATCTTTTAGTGTGTCAGGATTTTAACCAGATGAGGAAACCTTCTGATAGTATCTGAATTAGGAGTTTCAGTTAGCCAGGCGTAATTTCTGGCTAATCGCATAGTTTGATACTATTTAATATTATATAATTGATCATGTTTAGGTTCAGCGGAAGCTGCGTTCACTGCCATGCCATCTGAAGATCGTTGTGGGAGTTTCCAGTAGAAAGCTGATGAACCCTTTATGATTCATCTGAAATGGTTCTGTCATCTAATTCAGAGCACTGGCGACTCATGCCAAAGGATGCTCGAAGTCTTATTTATATACAAATTTATATACAATTGACCAGAGACTTATGCTGAGGATGGATTGACCTAATTTAATATTTGGTGATCAGATGAGCAGATCTGGAGGGAATCGCTATGAGTATGAATGAATAACGTTTATGATCTGATATAGGTTTGGAATCAAGAGGCCAACAGGTTTTCTGGTAGTTGATTGGCCAAAGAGAACTTGGGCGAAGTAGCCCTGAAAGTAAAAAAATAGTCATTCATTCCTTCCTGATAATTATCTCTCATTTGCCCATCTTTCCTGTTTGTTTAAAGTAGCTTAGTGCAACTAGAGTGGGGAAGGTGGGATAGGAGATCCCCAATAGGCGCAGGTGATCATGCCTGGAGTGGCTGGCGCTGCCAGCTCCCATGCCTCCTCTCTATGAGGAACCAGCGGGAACCTGGCCAGCTGGCTACCAGCTGATGAGCTGCATATCCACCAACCCTAGTGGGGTGCAGTGAGGGAGGTGCCATAGCCGCCCAAGAAGGGGGATGGACTCTCTGGGGCATGCCCAGATGGGTTGGTGAAGAGTCATGAGACTGGGGAAGCGCGGAAGTTCCTGAGCTGCCCAGGAAGGGGGCAGGACTTGCCGGGGAACATGTCAAGGATGTCTGGGGCTAAAGACAAGGCTGTTGGTGGTTAGTTGGTAGGTTGGACGCAGGACTTGTAGGGGTTGGTACGCCAATAAAGGTGAAACAGCAAAGGGCCACCAGTCTTCATACTGTTTGGCCTGGCACACTAGCGGAGCCCAGGGTCAATTTTGTGACAGTGGTGCTACCTACAGGGGGTTTTGCTAGTGGGTGATTGAGTAGTTGGAGGTATGGTTACAGAGTGGTGAAAGCCACAGGTTAAGACCAGCGCTCCTTTGTGAGGGCGCTGGGAGGTATTGACCCACCATCAGGGTGGGTCGTGTTGAAGGATATCATCTGGTTAAGTGGAGGGCAATGTTGGGATTTTAACCAGATAAATCCTTCCAATAGTATCTGAATTAGGGGTTTCAGTTAGTCAGGCATAATTGCTGTCTAATTGCCTAGTTCAATACTATTTTATACTATATAATTGATCATGTTTAGGTTCAGCGGAAGCTGCGTTCACTGCCATGCCATCTAAAGATCGTTGTAAAACTTTCCAGTGGAAAGCTGATGAATCCGTTATGAATTGTCTAAAATGGTTCTGTCATATAATTCAGAGCACTGGAAACTCATGCCGAGTATGCTCAAAGTCTTATTTATATACAAATTTATATACAATTGAACAGCGACTTATGCTGAGGATGGATTGACCTTATTTAATATTTGGTGATCAGATGAGCAGATCTGGAGGGAATCGCTATGAATATGAATGAATAACATTTATGATCTGATATAGGTTTGGAATCAAGAGGCCAACGGGTTTTCTGGTAGTTGATTGGCCAAAGAGCACTTTGGCGCAGTAGCCCTGAAAGTAGTATAAATAGTCAATCATTCCCTCCTAATAAACATCTCTTGTTTGCCCATCTTTGCTGTTTGTTTGAGTTAGCTTAGTGCAACTAGAGTGAGGAAGGTGGGATAGAGATCCCCAATAGGCATGGGTGATCACACCTGGAGTGGCCGGCGCTGCCAGCTCCCATGCCTCCTCTCTATGAGGAACCAGTGGGAACCTGGCCAGATGGCTACCAGCGGATGAGCTGCATAGCCACCAACCCTAGCGGGGTGCAGCGCGGGAGGTGCCATAGCCACCCAAGAAGGGGGATGGACTTGCCAGGGCATTCCCAGATGGGTTGGTGAAGGGTCACAAGGGTGGGGCAGCACAGAAGTGCCTGAGCCACCCAGGAAGGGGACAGGACTTGCTGGGGCACACACTGAGGATGCCTGGGGCTAAAGGCAAAGCTGTTGGTGGTTAGTTGGTAGGTTGGACGCAGGACTTGTAGGGGTTGGTACGCCAATGAAGGTGAAACAGCAAAGGGCCACCATTTTATACTGGTTGGCCTGGAACACTAGCGGAGCCCAGGGTTATTTCGTGACAAATGTATTAACAGCAAAAACCTCAGTTCCTTCAAGTGTTCAAGCAATAACTGAAGAAAGTGTACCAGAAAACTCTGATTTAGTTATGAGAAATCTGGCTGATGAGATCATTTGCTTGAAAGCTCAAGCCATAGATTTAATTGTTGTTACTACCAAAAAAGAGACTCAAAAAAGTAATCAGCATAGACCTGTTTTGCCTGAATATCAAATGGGAGATTATGTTATGTATTATCACTCTCAAGTATGGTAGGCAAACCAAGAAGTTGGGATCTAATTGGTCTGGTCCTTATTGAGTTATATTCTGAAAAGGGCCAGAATATTCAAATGTTCATGTAGATACAGGTATAGTTGTAAACTGTATCCACCTTAGATTTTTGAGAATTCATCCTCCTCTGCGATAAAATCTTGAGGGGAGAAGTATCAGAATTTCGCCAAATTCTTCCATTCCTAAAACATCTACCCCAAATATTCCCCCAATAATATTGGAGGGGGAGCTCAATGAATCTACTCTTTTCAAGCCTAATAAGAACGATCATGCTTATCCAGAACCTGTGAAATCAGAAGATTTGATCACTCAACAATTGAGAAGATCTGATAGAACCCAAACCACTTTGAAGCCTATAAATATTTAATCTTTTTGTTAATGAAAGTTAGGTCTATTTACAACCTTCTTTTTTACTATTATTTGTAACTTTTTGGAGAATCCACCCAAGTAACTTTGAGAGAATGCCTGCCATTTTTGAAGTGTAATTCAACACTTCAAAAAGATAGCATTAAACTTTTCTTTTACCACTCAAAGTCACTTTTGAGTAATTTTAAATTTAAAGTTGGATTATCCACAGCCGTCTGCCCAAACCTATTCTTTGATGTCCTTGGCTCCGCCGCTTGCCACCCTAGTGTGGGGCAGCAGTGCACCCCCACCTAGCGTTTTCCGCCTGCAGGCAAGCGCGTTCAGATGGGCTCAAACAGCCCGCCCACTGCTTCCAACCGTTTTGTCCCCCCATGGGACTTAGCGCTCTTCTGGCGCGCGTCCACCCTTCTCACCCCCATCCTCTCGCCCTCCCTCGCTCTGCCATTCGCTATTGCCTCAGAGTGGACTATGGGCGTTTGTTCTCATATGCCAATAAGGCAATTATTGAGCTAGCCACTGCGGCCTTTGCGCCAGCTGGCTTTATAGACTTCCGCCCTTTTAAGGGCTATTTTGACGTTGGGTTCAAATCTGAGGAGGATGCTGAAGCGGCAGCACAAACTCCTCTAAGTTATAAAAAAAACCCCGTTCCCACAACCCATACTCGCCTCCCTTCAGACACCACGCTGGTGGTATCCTTTGCAAATCTCCCATCCCACCTTCCACCCCAGGTTTTATATGACCAGTTGGTCGCGGGGCTCATGGCTTATGACACTCAGCCCAACCTCATCTTTGCCATTCCATGCGGTGCAGAGCGCCTTGCTGCTCCTCGGGCAACAGCCACCATCATACCACACCACCCTACCATAGCCCAACAAATTCCACCCCGCACTAATGTGGCTGCAGCGCCTGATCATTTCTTTTGGGCTTGGGTTGATAATGGTAGGCAGATTTGTTCCCTCTGCTGTGGCCTCGACCATGCAAAAAGAGCATGCCCTCAGGCCAAGTCCGCTGCTGCGGCTTCTGAGCCTCCCTCTGGAGGTTCAGTATGGGGTGCTTTTCTGCCCCTCTCCCACCCTCCAATCTCATTCAGTGGGCCCACATGGAAAATTAGCCCCCCCAAAACCTCCAGCCTCACTCTCCCACCTAAATCTACCCCAGCCAATCAGAGCAATGCTTGGACCACCATTGGCACCCAAGCAGCTGCCCATTCGCCCAATCCCACCCACCCAAATTCAAATGCCACTATTCCAGTGAACCAAAATCCATGGGATCTATTGGCTGAAAATGACGAATCAGGTAATGTCCTCATTAGTAAGCATACAGGTCAACCTCTCTGCCAAGGCGATTTATGGTTGGGCGGAATTTTTCCTTTCTGACTTTGATGAAACCCCTACCCCTCGCCATTTCGCTCCTCTGCCCAATACAGCCCCCTTCCAAAGTGATCACCAGCTCGCCTTAGCTGCGGTGGCCTCTCCTCATTGCCCAAAACTATGCACCGCGGTGGCCCAGTCTGTGGCTCATCTCCAGCATGGCCTGCCCACCCTCTTCTTCCCCCCTGACTTCCCTGAATCTCCCTGCAGTGACATCTCAAAACTATTTGATGATGCTGAAGTTGCTGTTATGAATGTCGCAACAATTGCTTCATTCAACCCCTCATCCAAAATCACCAGCCACAGTATCTCCCTTTTCACTCAACTTCCTGAAGCCCACAAAGAAGCTGAAGTTCTCCTCGAAGCTTTTGTTGAAACACTTTCCCGTCATTATCTTGATGCAGAAGAGGAAAACTCCTACTACGCTGACCTTAACCCCCACTATGCGGATGCCCCAACGCCCTGGCTCTCTGCTCTGATCCAATACTGTAACCAATATCCCTTGATCAAGGTGGGTCTTTCTGAAAACCAACCCCCCAACCCCTCCTCACCCTCTGCCATGGTGGGTTAGCAGTTTCTGCTTCCCGCCTGGTTAGTAGTTTTGTTTTGTTATTTTGAGTGTTGTGTTCAGTACTGTCCATCCCCTGGTCGGTGTACCTCAAATAAATCGAATAAATTGAATAAATCAAATAAATTAAATAAATCAAAAAAGATAGCTATCAAATGAGCCCTTGCCTTAACTGGGCAAGTATCAATAAAGGAGATTTGAGAATCATCATGAGATGAGACTTTGTCATGATGACAGCGGTTGCCATATGGTTGCCCTCACACAATGGGAGGCCATCAATGCCAAAGCTAATCAAGGAGAAATTCTGCAGCGCGATTCTCATACTAAATGAGAAGAAAATTTCTGAACAAATAGGACAAGAGCCCCATTGCCACATAGCACTAATCACCCAATAAATAAGTAATATTTTAAACAATAAATATTATAAACTTTCTCCTAGAAAATCTATATCTAAATAACTTTCATATAATTTTTATAATCAATATTAAGATGGGATAGTGCATAATGCCAGACCTTGAAAAAATGAAATTGCTACGCCATCGCCTTTCTCCAGACATTCTTGAGGACAAAGCCATCCCAAAGTCCAGTCACAACTTTCGTTACTACTGCTCTATGCACTACAGATATTTGATATTTGGGTTTTCTTGTGAAAAGCCAAAACCTAGTGCTCACTACAGGGGGCACCCTGAGCTGTAACCAGTGAAAACGTTAATCATGAAACATGAAAAACACTAATTATAGACCCCCTCCCTTAGATGAGAAGAGGAGCATTGCTTGATGTGTTATTTCTTCACAATTTTAGGTCCAACCAATTCAACCTGAGAACCTACAATATTGAGCTACCTTTGAAATAGACCTTCCCTTTTGAACCAAAGTCAGCTATACCTCCAAACTGATAACAAACCCAATACCATACAATAGCTTCATAATGGGATATACTCTACCAAAACCCACTTAGCCGTTTACAAGATTCTTTTGTCCCCTCCTATATGAAGACTCTACGACTCAGCTTCCTTAGCTAGTAATGAGTTAGTTGGTAGAGCAGAACCCTATCTTCATCAACTTGTCCATACAGTACTCCACTCTCCTCCAAGTAGTGGGATTACACCATCAAGAAATACTACGCCAGTAGGATTAATAAAAAGCCTTAACTCTAATCTGGTCAAGTTTTACAAAACTGCTTCTGCTAATGTCTGTGGCAATTGAGAAACTATTTAGGATAATCTCTACCTCATTAATGATACCAGAGGACAAATCACTCATTTGGACTCTAGGATCTCTGGGTATAGAAATAACCACCTTAATCAGCAACTGCAAGGTGTAGTTTCTGAGGTACATGAGTAAATTCATAATGCCACTTAAGATGTGGCCACCCAAACTTAAACTTTTTAAACATTTTGATGCAACTATTGAGTCACTTAAAGCTCTTCTTGATCAGCTTCATCACTGAAGTGACTCTATCAAATGAAGAGCCACAGGATCCCAAAGGTCCAAGAGGACCTAAGGGGGGCAAGGGGCGACCAGGTGTAAGACCTGGGACCAGCCCCTGCAACTGGATAGGGAATAACACCCCTTCCAGACGAAAAGGGGTCACAAGGCCCCAGTGGACCCTCTGTCACAGCTGAGCGACCTAGCCCAAGTGATAGATGAGATTTGGGTGACTGCCCTCCCCCCAAGGATACCCCATTCCCACCTCTTCCCCCATCCTCAACCCTGGTAAGTTTGATAGAAGGAGTCTTCAAGGAGATTGTGCACACCAGGGGGCATGGACAGGCCCCTGGGACCACCCACTCCCCAGGAAAACTATGTTGGAATTTTGAGGAAACAGCCTTTCCCAACATTGGAGCCTAGCCTGCAAATTCTGGTCTGGGGGAGCTGTTCCAGACTGGCCGGGATCAGAAATCAGATCAGGGTATGGCTAAGATCTCGAATCAGGTGCTAAATGACTTGGAACATCTGCCCCAATGCTCCAAAATGGATCCAGGAAGTTCAGATCGCATGATTAGTCTAATTGAGGGTTTGGTCTGAGTTGCAAACAATCTGACCAAAGGGACCCTGCCTCCTGGGATGAATCCAGAACACCCAAACCATGCGAACAGGCCAACTTTGATGACCAGGACCTGTATCAGTAGCATCAACTTGGTTTGGCCCCAGAAATGTAAAAAAATTTGCAAAAGTTTTCTTGACTTTT
>JAKSZP010014237.1:0-10997 GCA_022478985.1 Massospora cicadina | reverse complement strand
CTAGTTGTTGAGTAACCAGCACTGGGGGAGCTAATGATTGATGGTTAACCCTGGACCTGAAAGCGATCATTGGTACAAAATCCCAGTGGGGCCTCCCCCTCACAAGGGATCTGGTTGGCACTGAGGGGACCTGACCCAGAAAGGCTCCCTCACCCCATGTTCAGCCCACACTGCGTGGGATAAGCATCAGGCCACGATGGACTGCAAACCCTCTCACCTGAGGAAGGGGGTGCATCCCAGCCATGAATTGGGTGTGTGTTCCCCTTGCTAGGTGAACTGGCTATTGCAGCCCAGTACTACTTGTTGTTAAGTCATGGTCTCCTCACCACGAGGAGCACAGAATTTAATTCTGAGCGAATTTTACTGGGGCTGGAAGTAATTCACCCCAGGCAGCCCTTGCATTGGCTATCGCCTGCTATGGCACTCTCTTGTGGGGGACTCCTTCTTAGTGGTGGTGATGTAATGGTTGGTGAACTGACTATTACATTTTGACTCGTTATTTGGTTTTCTAACCCTAAGTCAAAATGCTTTTGGGGATTTTTTCAGTTTAAGTGGGGCTTGGCGCTGAGCTTTGCCTCTCCTGAGCTATTCTTTAAGCTCTTATGGGCCTAAAAAATAGTGCAGGAGGGGCTCCCTGGAAGGGCGACCTTAGAGGTAGAGCCCATACATTTTCTAAACTTGTCTAAAAATTTATTCCTCTTAATACAATCTCATGTGTGTTTCTTTGGTGGCCTCAATGCCGCCCATACCTTGCCTTGACTTGTTTCTTCAGTGCATAAAGTTTTAATTGAAGAAACAAAAATTGAGTTTCTAGATTTGATACCCACAAATACTCAAGTTTTTTTTGTATGTTTGTGGCCCAAAATTACTTGGATAAAATTTATTTGCAGTTTTTATTTTGTTAATAAATAAAACAAGACTAATTCCAGGGTTAAAACCTCACTTACCTATTTTTTCTTTTCTAATTTTGAGATTTCCAAAATCAGAGGTTACTATTGGTCAGTGCATGAGGTATCAATATTTACCTCAAGAGTTCAACCTCACGTCAGATCCTAAGGCAATATGGTTACCAAAGACTGGGAAGTTTTTGACCTTTACATTGAGCAATGTTTTATATACCAATTAAACTAAGTCATATTTGAACTGCGCTCAATTGGAGTGAGTAAGATATCTCGCCCACAGCCCATCTTGTTATCATTGATAGAAAAAATTGATTCAGTTGTCCACAGGCTCTTGCCCCGTTTGATATCTTCTTGATAGTTGATGTTCTATATGTTTAAGCTCCTCGTGATAAATGAGTTTGTTAGTATAGGTAATAGTGGTACACCTTCCAAGTTGATCTGGGACACATTCATCTCAGTGTTCTTATAGCTGTACTTGCTATTAATAATTGATAAGAGTTGGATTTTAACCATGTCCAGTATTGTCAACATCTGCCATCCCAGTCATGAGCGCCAATATTGAAGTTTTGATCTACTTCAGATGGTCTGAATTTTTGTCTGAGATTAAAGTCAGAGTTACAGACGCCTATTTTGTGAGGACAATAGACCAGATGGTGATAGTTTTTAGGATGTAAAACCCATAAAGATAAGACTTCAAGGCTGTTTTCTCCTGTCGTTTACTTATATAATGGCTTCCTACCCTGATTTCCCAATCATAAATAATCCCTAGAGTTGATAATGAAAAGTATTATATAAAAAAAAGCTTATATGTAATTAGCAAAAGATTATTGTGCTAAAAATCGTTTTAATTTGTCTAAATTTAGAGAGAATTTTTAGGTTTTAATATTAACCACACTGTCTCAATTCTGATATGACTGGATGATAAGCCTGAAACAGCTAGGGTGGATTGGAAAGAATCCGCTGAACATGATATCAGTTACAAATATTTGAGTGCCTCAAGATGAGGCGATATTGGGATATAATGGGTTATTATTGGATCTTCTTCAAATAAGGCAATAAGGTGATAAGGTGATGTCAACATTTGATGTATACAAATTAGATTGCCTCAAATTAGGGTGATAGGAGCTGAAGAATAACAAGCTGAAACTTAGGAGAATTGGTGGAATAGAATAGTCCAAGCTATGCAAGTGGTATCATCTGAAGCTGCTGTATATAAGCAAGATAGGTGATTTGGAAGTTAAGTTGTTAGTAGTAGGAAGAGAATGGAACAGCGAAAGGTCGCTGTATTTATTAGAGTAAATAAAGAGTCATTGGGGCGATTTCTCCTATTTTTTTAGTATATTTTCAAGTGTGTCCAAAGGACTGACAATCCCCACATTGTCTGTCTGTTGTTCAGTGGGCTTGAACTGCACAAACAATACAGCTGATCCTAACAATATCGGCCAAATTTGTAACAGTGGAGCTCACTACAGGGGTCCCATTGATCAACCACTAAAAATCGGAATCTCCAGTTGCCAGCTTGATTCATAAAGCCTATGCTGCTAGTAATCCTCACAAAACGCTGTGCCAGCTGAGTATGAGGAACTTAAACTCATCTTAGATGTAGTGCTCTAAAAACAGGATATTTTCTATAAGAATGAAATGCAATTATGCATCAGCTTGACAGCACGTTCAGCCAAATGCAAATTCTAGGACAGCAAAACAAGGAACTCACTAATCATTTGGGTGATACCACTAGATGGCTGCTAGTACGCTGAGCAGAAATTAACCAGTACCTCCCAGTCCTCTCACTGGGAAGAGGATGGATGACAAGGGGGGCACCATATGAGGAGAAATATGACGCTGGTTATAGCTATTACACTCAGGATGGTAGCTTTGGATATGAGTATGAGTCAGAGCGCCAATTCCCTTAAGTGATGGTGGTGCTGCCCATGGAAGAAGGCCACACTACCCATGAAGCAGCAGACATCCCAACTTATGCTGGACCAGCTTCTCATCAAGAAACTACTTTTGGATTTTGACCCATTCCTCAGTATGCCCCAAAAAGCCATGAACGGGATGAGGAGCTCAATATTGAGAAACTGCCTCTGTTTAATCAGTATTAGAATATCCATGGTTTTTCAAACAGTTTGAATTTGAAGCGGAAGGCGCATCCAATTAACATAAAACCAAATTGTTGATATCTACATTGGATGTTGGGAGTGCTGATCAAGTCACCTGTTACCTCCCAAGCAGCTCTGTTACCTATTGGGATGTAAAGATACTGTGCTTCGCCTGTTCAGGGGCACCTCAAAGATGTCACAGCAGAAGGCGGAGTTCTTGAGGATTGGATTCTGCCATAACAAGACTCTCATGGAGATTGCTAATCGATTTATGATGGAATCTCATGTGCTGATTGGGGCAGGATACTTAGTGGAAGCCAATGTGTGCATTGCCATGACCTCCACGGTGAAGCCATACTGAGAGCATCACAATGTCATTTCACCAATTGTGGATGACGACGTTCCCCTGCTCAAAATTGTACAGTTTTTGCATCGCATATCCCCTAATATACCACTGCCAAATATGGAACGGAAAACTACTATTTCTGCTGTACCCTCTTATTTGGGAGAATACAATCATCTGACTCACATTCAACCTAGCAACCCTCAGCCTTACTATAATTCTGCGCTTTCATCCTCAGCTGCATAATTCTCAACACGTTTACAACCTGGGGCTGGTTACAAAAATTGTCAGCAACCTAACTACCAACTAGGACCTAGTTACGCCCAAGCGTCAGCAATCATCTTACTGACCTGGCCCTGGTTATGCCAAATGTCCCCTAACTTTCTGACCTGAGCCCTCTTATGTAAATCAAGGACGTGGCTTTTATGGGGTTAGCTGCTATTAATGTGGCCGCCCTGGCTACTTGGCAAAAGTCTCCCATAACCGCCGTGTGCACTACATACACCAAGATCAATAATACCAGGGAAAAAAGGAGTGAAGTAGAGATGGGACTCTCTACCTCCGTGATCCCAACCCCAAACGTCCCAAAATCAATAGTAGTATATCCCGTGGAATTCCATCAGTATTATGACGGAATTTTATACCAGCAGCCAGTTGGAGGAGTGAGCATAGTGACATGAGCTCAAGTCAAGGCCACGGCGGACAAAGGATCTTTGGAGCAACTGAAGCTGTACAAAGACCAAATGCTTGTTTAAGCTTGCTTGGACAAGCTGGATTCTGCCGCGGATGTACCAACTCTGAAAGGAGTAAACGTTGCCCGTCTGGTAGACTCCATTGTCAATAAAATATCCTAAAGTTGGTGAGGGGTTAATCAGTTTTCTTGAAAAGAGAGATCCTGTAAATGTCCAGATTAAACAGTTAATATTCTTCTTATTCTGGATATACGTACTGTGATAATTTGTTGTGGAAAATAGAGTTTGTGCTATAATAAATACTTTTGCTCCAGTCAACATAATTTTTCACTAAGTTAATGGCGAAGTTGGCGTTAAAGCCTTATGTGGACCATTGAATGGTGTATGGGACTGCTGGAGCAGAAAGCACTGTCTCTGAGGGAGTGCACAGTGCGCTACCCTTGCATTTTGGGTCTATTGTCATTGTAGCTCTGGAAATTTTGCTACCAAACGAAAATTACGACTTTCTAATTGAAACTACTTTCCTGCAACATTTTAGGGCTGTCGCTGATATGACGGAGGAGACCCTTACCATTTTGGGACAGTGGATCTAATTTACTTCACCCCTAGCGGAGTACTGAAGGATCCAGGCACATTAGTCACATCAATCTTGCATATAGTGATAGGGTGATACCATTTGCTATCATTGACTATTAAACAAGGCTTGGCCCCTTCCACAGAAAAGATATATGAATATCAAGGGATACCTCTCCGAGCTGCAGGCCTATATCTATTCCTTACAGACAAGTTTTAGTGAACACCAAGTTAGAGGTGGAAGTGCCTGTTGGGCTCTATGGGGAAGTCATCAGGCTCTATAAGCAAACATGGCTTGAGCCTCATGTGGCTCCAGGTATTATTATTCCAGGCCATGGGGAGATTAAAGTTTTGTTAGAAAATCTCCAGAATGAACCAATGAAAATATGCCAACACCAGATAGTAGCGTATTTACATTTGATCCCAATAGAAGAGGTTCTTCAGGTTCATGATTTTGGTTTGTTAAACGAATTTGGTCTATCAGTTGAGGCAGTGGCTGGCGTAATTATAGTGGTACCGCAGAATAATTTAATGGGGCTATCAGAAACAACAAAAAACCAAGCAATATACTTGTTTCAGAAGTGCAAGAAGATTTTTGCTATCAATGATCACAATTTAGGGTATGTTCATTGGTGGTACATCAAGTGGACACAGGAGATCATCCCCCATAAGGTCTTGGCCAATCCACTGATTGAGGGCAGCAGAAGAAGTAGTAACCTAGGAAATTGATAAGTTATTACAACATTGGATGCTTGAGCCATCCAAGAGCCCATGGGCTTTGCACATTCTGATTGTAAAAAAGAAGGATGGCACCAACAGTGTAGTAATAGACTACCAGAAGATCAATAGTAATACAAAAAAGGACTCATACCCCTTGCCACGGATTGACAATGCTTTGGATTGGTTAGGAAGAGCCTGTTACTTCTCAGCGATGGACTTGATATCAGGCTACTGGCAAATTGAGTTACCCATGGTGGTACAGGAAAAATGTGCTGTAATTACATACAAAGGCCTTTTTCAACTGACTTGGATGCCTCAAGGGCTGTATAATGCCCCGGCTACATTTCAACGAGCCATGGACACTATTCTTAGTGACCTGAAGCTGTCATGTCTCCTCATATACCTCAATGATATTAATGTCTTCTCTCAAACTTTTTGGAGCACCTTGATCATCTAGAAGCAGTATTTGCTGGCTCACTGAGGTGAACATCAAAATTAAGCCTTGAGATGTAACTTATTCAAAGATCAGTTGGAATACCTCAGTTTTGTGATGGATGCGACTGGGCTGAGACCCCAACCAGCCAAGGTGGAAGCTATTCAGAAGATGACTAAGCCAGCTAGTAAGCGGGACATACAGGTATTTTTAGAAAAGTTGATTAATACTGGCACTTCATCCCTAACTTTAGCTGTATTGGGGGGCCTCTATTTGAGTTGTTAAAAAAGGATGCTGTGTTTGAATGGACGGAATGTTGTCAATATGCCTTCAATAAACTTTGGATGGCGCTGATCAGTGCGCCGGTGTTACACTATCTGAACTTTGATAGGGAGTTTATCATTCAGATTGATGCGTCCCTTTCCACTGTTGGGGCGCTCCTTTCTCAGAAAGATGACGAGGGAGAGGATCATCCCATTGCATACTTCAGTCAAAGTCTGAACTGCCATGAGCGTAATTATACCATGACCGAGTGGGAGCGCTTAGCTGTGATCTACATGTATAAGCAATATAGAGTCTACTTGCATGGGGTAAAGTCTAAAGTTGTGACAGGTCACGAGCCATTACACTGGTTGCAGGACCTAAAAGAACCTTAAGGGAATTTTGCTTGATGGGCTTTTAAGCTGCAGGCTTATGTCTTTGAGATCCTTCACCACCCAGGAGTAAAGCATCAGAATGCTGACTGTTTATCTCAATTGCTGACTGTTGCCGTGATGGTGGATCTCAGTGATGTGATGTATGATAAGATGCTCAGCAGAAAATACAATGATGAACTGCCCCAAGTGATCAAAGAAATAAATGAGATGCAAAAAATACCTTCCAATGGAATGAGGACTGTACAATTTGACTGGCATTTCTACAGTAAATTTTTTGCAACCCTCAGCACAGCTTGGAATTTTTATGAGCACCCACAAGGCAGTCAGACATGTTGGTGTGAGAAAGACAATTGAGTTGTTGTGCCCTCGGTACTATTGAGAAAGCATGAGCTTCATATGCTCAAAACCATTTCCTGTTGCCACCAGTGTCAAGTAGAGAAGCCATTCCGCCGTAAGGCTTTGTAACAGGTAGTGAAGCCACTTTTTGCTTAACATATGGTTTTTGATGGTATTGGCCCTCTGCCAACAGGAGCTAACTGGTGCAAGTATATTCTGGTGGCTATTGACCACTTGACAAGGTGGGTTGAAGCGCAGGTGATACAGTATTTGGGGGTTGTCAAAGTGACCAAGTTTGTAATGGAATGTATTATTCAGCAGCATGGCTTCCCCTCAGTCCATTCTTATCAATAATGGAACCAACTTCACCTCGCACATCCCTTCCAAACTGAAAGAGCTTATGGGCATCCACTGGGTTCTGGTGACTCCATTTCACCTTGAGTCCAATGGAATGGTTAAACGTGTGAATGGGACCTTGGTGAACATACTATGGAAATTAGTAACAGATTGACCTTTCAATTGGAGTTTCCTCCTTTCTACTGCTATGTTTGCCTATACTATTAGTTACCATCTCGCCATGGGGAAGAGCACCTTTCAACTGCTATATGGGCAACACCTGGCTCTCCCAGCATTACTTTATTCATGTGTAGAAGACACTGGCGGAATGGAACCCCACTGCTATCTGACTATTTTTGCAAACACTTTGATCAAATTGCAAACTGAAGTATATTCCTTCAGCTTATCCAGGAACTTAAAAGATCAGGCTGTAATTAGGTTACGTTATAGCGGGTTGTGCAGTTCAAAGAGGGCGATATGGTTCTCTTCCATGACCAACATGGGTTTGGGCGGAAACACAAGTCGGCCAATATCTGGGTTGGTCCGTTCAAAGTTTATAGAGAAAACTGGGGTCGATGCTTATACCATTAATGATCCCACAAGTGGTCAGATCATTAATTGAGCACACATGAAGTCCCTTCAACCATATAAGCATTAAGAGCCTTATCATCCAGTCAAGGAGGGGTAATGTCATGATTCCGAAATGACTGGATGATAATCCTAAAACAGCTAGGGCAGATTGGAAAGAATCCGCCAAACATGATATCAATTACAATTATTTATGTGCTTTGAGGAGGCAATATTGGGATATAATGGGTTATTATTGGATCGCCTTCAAATAAGGCAATAAAGTGACAAGGTGATATCAACATTTGATGAACGTGAATTAGATTACCACAAATTAGGGCAATAGGGAGCTGAAGAATAAAAAGCTGAAACCAAGGAGAATCAGCAGAATAGAATAGTCCAAGCTATGAGAGCAGTATCGTCCAAAGCCACTGTATATAAGAGAGATAGGCGTTGAGGAAGTTTAGTTGTTAATAATAGGAAGAGAATGGAACAGCAAAAGATCACTTTATTTAATAAAGTAAATAAAGAATCGTTGGGGCTATTGCTCCTATTTTATAGTATATTTTCAAGTGTGTTTGAAGGACTGACAATCTTCACATCATCTGTCTGTTGTTCAATGGGTTCAACATGTGTAAACAATATGTCAGATCCTAACGATACCAGCCAAAATTGTAACACACACCTTTCCCATGACACCTAGCCTCACATTTCCACTTAACCAGTGGATCACGATGAAGAACTTCAGAGGATCTACAAACTATTAGGCGTCCCTCTGTAACCCAACTCAGCCTTGTGGACAAGTCTCATCAACTCAATTAATTTAAAACAGCGTTTCCTCTGAAGCGTCTGAAAATAGCTTAACTATCACTCCTCTTGAGCAACAGTAGCACATACCAAGGCATATTTGTACCACTGATTTTTAACATGATTTGATTGTAATTAGATCAACATTAAGGACTAATTTTGATATGACCAACAAAGCCCCAGATCCTGAGTCTTTAAGACAAATATAATTAAGTGGAACTGCTAGGCCGAAAATCCTAAGGTTCATTTGAAATCAGATTATTTTCAGCCTTAATTGACGATATGTTCAACATAAGATATAATAAAATAAGATGTAAGCTAACTTTGTATTTCTTAAATCAAATCTGCACAACGATTAAGGTCCAGTCAACCATTCAACGCTGAGAATGATGGCTTCTACCAACCCATTATATAAAAAAAATTTTCTACCAAGTGCTCTACTTACCCACTGATCCAGCTACCACAGGGTAATAAAGATGTCCCCTTTTTAGTAGCTTTGCAGTTGGGAACCCTCTTATCAACCAATATACAACCTATGCTAACGTTAATCACTCCTGAACTTCTAAGATTACTATACAAGCCTTATCCAGTGAGGTTATCAACTGCAGTCTTTGGCCATTGATGACTAGGTGCATACAACAACCAAGTAAAATGGAAAAGCATTTACAATGAACTTTTAATGTAATTGATCAGGAGACTTAGTAATTTTCTCCATCATTGCCATGGGGGAAGAACTAGCAAGCTTGCCACAACTTGGTTTTGCCCGTATAAAGCTCTTCATAAACGTGGATCAAAATACTCCTTGTCAGTGTTGAAAAGGGCATGGTCATAAACCAGATAAATAGGCGATTTTTCAGAGCTTTTACCCCTCTGACGGGTTCTCAAGGCGGCATTGTCAGAACTTAAACTGTGGAAAATGACATATTGGATAAGGTTGTCATCAAATCTCTTCCACTTAAAATTATTTTATTACTGAGACTAATTTAAAGGAGGCATCAACCTCTGAACTAGGCAGACAAAAAGAGGAGAGATCCAGGATCACCTAACATTAATTAGAAAAAGAAGCTACCATATCAATTATGGAGACTACAATAACAATAGATAAGTTGTCTTGTCACATGCCTCCTCCTAAATTTAAGGATACCAATTGTTGGCCCAGAAGAGAACGATATGGATGTGATAATCCCCAGTATTTTATAATAATAAAGCTTCAATAAATGATATATCATTTTTCGCTTATATAATTACTAAATATGCTTCCTACTCTAGACTTAATAAGGTTATTCAACAAGACTTGGCCATCTGATAGTTCTGCACCTTACTGTATATATTTAAGAATAAAAACATCTGACAACAAGCAGCTAAAAGCCTAGTAGTTCATCTGGCTCTTTATATACAATATTGGTAGTAAGTTTTCTGCTTTGAAGGATCTGTTCCCACTCTGGTTGTGAGTTGGAAACTTAGGATTGCAAAGCTGACTTGTTAGCCCATTTGGCAGAAGTATGATGGCCAATAGAAACTCAGTTCCTTTGGGGTCTCATTAGTGGCTTACATAGTACTCAGTAAACATAGGCACTAAAGGAAAACTTTTTTATAATACTAATAAATAACCTAATTTTTTGTCAATTAAAATTAATTTAATTAATATATTCTAGGAACTAGGTAAGACTATATGCAGTAGTGTGGCAGTGGGTGCGTTCTCAAAAACTTCAAATTGGGATTTGAACAATGCTACCTTCATGTTATAAAGTAAACCTCAAACTATTTAATTAGAAATAATTTAGTAATAGAAGCACATTTTATCTCAGCATTAATGACTCGTTGAAAATTAAAGCAGATTTTTTAGACTAAACTATCCAAATATTAATAATTCATCCATTTTTGACAACCAAAAATTGAATTTCACTATTGCGGTGATGGACTTCCCTATGGTTTTGAAGTTAGAGAAACAATCAAACGCAAGCCTGATTGTTATATCACACCTCACTAAAAGAAATCCTCTAAGCTTCCAAGCGTGGGTACAACTCATAACCCCACATAGGATGGGAAAATTTTAATTATGAGATCATGGGAGAATAATATTTAGAGAGCCAAGTTTATGAAAAATACCAGCTTTACCCATGGAGATCTCTTGCTGGTTCAAGAGGCCTCAACCGCCAGCAGTTAAATATAATCTGCACCTCCCCTACCACAACAAAAGGATATAAAACTAGTAGGATAGGTGACAGGGTTAAGTATGCTTGAGACAATGACCTTCCTCATTTTAAAGAATTTGAGTTTGGAGTAATATGAAGCTCATAATACTCTAATTTTCTGAATGTTTTTGGTAAACAAGCCACATGACAAAAGAGAATCTCCCTCAATCTAATGGCGATCTAGGTAAGTTTTCATATTTGAAGGAATTTTACACCCCAATTGCAAGTTGGAACCTCGGCATTGAAAACAAACTCTTTTGGCACACTTGGCAGAGGTATGGTAGCCAATCTAATCTCAATGCCTTTGAGAGCAAAGGGGACAACAAAGTAAAAAA
>JAKSZP010014236.1:0-11050 GCA_022478985.1 Massospora cicadina | reverse complement strand
CATAAATTGGGTACCAATGAGTAAATCAAAGGTGTTGTTGGTCAAAGCCACTTCTAAAGCTGACAAGAGGAGCTTCCCAAAACGGATGGGAAGTGAAGAATAAGCTCCAATAGCGCGAGTGTTGTTTGGGCCACAAATAAACTCTTGAGTGTAGTCAAGGTCAGGGGAAGCTTGATTTTTTTAATGAGTTTAATTTTACACAACGTTCACTGAAGACCCAGTGTCAAGGATAGCCCTAACTCACACTCCATAAATGATGAACTCCACTTTAGTTAAAGTACCACCTAAGGAGGGGGGAAAGCGAGGATTTCTTTTAGATGAAAAGTGGAGGCCAGTCATTTGGTCATTTCAGGGTATTTCTCCTGGATAGTCTGCAAGGTATGAAAACATGGGTTAGATCGGAGAAATGTGGCAATGAGCTGGTCAGCTTCACTGGCAGTGTCAATAATCTCAAAACCCCTTATTACTTGCTGAAGATAAGTATGACGAGGGATATTAGCCCAATTCACTCTCTAGGTTCAATCAATCAGGTACCTCCACTTCACCTGGGGCTTCCAAAACGTAATGACCAACTTCTTCATCAACCTTTCAGACTTGTCATCAGAGGAGTTATCAATGCAGGTTAGGGAGACCATAGGAGGTGTGGTAGACTCAAGACTTCCATTATGGGATGATATGTCATGGGGTTGCTCCCCACTTTACCAACCTTTTTGGTGAGGCGTTGGATTTATCACAGCAAAAGTTTCAACCTTTGAGGCAGGGGTTTTTTGCTTCCTCAGGAAGACAGGTTTCAGACTAGAGTTAGTTGATTGAAAGGTTGAGGGGGAGAGCCGTTGACTGGATGTTTTAACTTCAACAGCTTTGAATCGTTAAATGGATGAGTGCTTCTGAGAAACAGGTGATGTAGCTTGTGTATCCTGAGAAAGGGATTTAGCTTAGGAGTCAGTTTTGGGACCACTTGGGAAAGCCGCCCTGAAGAAGAAGATGAACAAGGCAAAGGGGCGACGGCTTTCACCAGCTGAGTCTCTTAACTGAAGATGAAGGGGAGCATTGACCCATCACCGCCATTACCAACTTATTGTTGTTATGAAAAGAAACAGTGGGTGATGGAAACTCCGTAGGAGCCAGTTTCCAGAGGGAAAAGTCGAAGTAGATGCTAAATTAGGTGGCTTAGAAACTTGTCTCATAGCTCCCTATTTAGGGTCAAGCTCATAGATATCTGCAACTGCTAATAAAGCTTCCTTGATATCCCTTACAGTTTTAAACGTGCGCTTTACAGAAAAGAGATGCATTGCCAAGGAGGAATGATATCCCAAGCCAGCCAAGATAGCTGCAATTGCATCATCTAGAGGGAGCATTTGGGCAAGCAACAAAGGTTGAGCTTTATTATAGAATCGTGTAACAAATAAGGTGATCGATTCTCCTTTTTGCATTTTAAGGCACATAAAGGCCTGTTTTTGTTGCTGAAAATTTTTTTAGAGCCAAAATTAGCAATCAGCGCTTGCTTAACCTCTGCCCAGGTGTTAGGGTTGAGCATAGATACCATTCTTTCTTACATATAGGAAGGAGGCAATACTGCCTTCACCAGGTATGAACTTGTCTCGCAGAGGAGGTTTCCTAATGATAGTGCATTGTAGTGAGTGCTGCTCAAGTCATTTAAGACGAGACAAAGAACTAGATATCTGGAGTTCAATGGAGGCTAGCTGAGGTTTATTTCCATTATTTATTGGTTTTTGTGGTGTACAGGGCTCCTGTAGTGAGCAATCCTTGTTGGATTTTTGGGCTTAGAAGGAAGCTCGTTGGTGCTTTGGGCCTTGAATCCAACAATAATTGTGAGATGCTTCTCTCACCACTTGCAACAAGATAATTGAAACAAATAATATATAAAAAGGGTTAATTTTTATAGCTTTTATTGAATGACACATGGGATAAAAGAGTGTATATCTTAGTAAGTCAATAAAAGCATTTAAAGCGTCAAGGCTCAAATTTTATATGGCTTGGGAATTTCCAAATTTAATAAGTGATTTTAGCCTATTGAAGCTCAAAATTTGCTTCACTTATGCTGAATGATGAATGGGGAATTATTTTTGGGCCAAGACGTACCCATAAAGTAACAGCTTAATAAGTTCTAGCCAATACCCTTTCACTAAAAATATTGCACTTTGGGGGATCCCTACCACGCCTATAAAAGAGGATGGTCCCCACATAGGTGTTTGAATGGGATTAGATGGGGCTGGGATGAACCCTTTGATTGGTGCCCTGGAATATGCCGTGAGGTCAGAGGAATCTGATTTCCTGACTTGATGCTATTAGCCCGATTAGTACTTATTAAGTGTTGCCACAATTCGCAGGGTTTGCATCAAGAATCAGCCAGGACCTTTTGGCTGAGGAAATCATTATTGCTCTTATTAAAATCAATATCTTTATTATCAAGGACTTGCAAATGAATGACATTTTCCCTTTCTGGCCAATTATGCCCCAAAATATTTTTATCCTGAAGCCTGAAGGGCAAATTTTAGATAGTGTGAAGGACACCAAAGCTAGCTAGTGTTTGGATAATTCAATTTTTGTAAATTTTAAACTTTAAACCTGGTGTTGGAAAAATTAGCAGTACAAGTAAAAGGTCTATTTGTGATATAGAAATAAGTACACCATTGTGCGCATGTGGGCATGTCATGTTCTGCAGAAGGGGTGATCTTTTAACATAACATATAGGCCAAAGGTTGTCTTTGAAATGTGAAGTTCAACATACTCTTGTGGTACATCGATGAATCCCCCCCCTTGGGTTGGGACCATCTAGTACTAAAAAAAAAAAAACATACTCTTGTGGTTTCACTTTTATGTGTGTCCAGCAGTCTGTGTCTGGGTTAATCCAGCAGTTCATATCTCCCATGACAAAAATGTTTGCTGAGAGATGGAGCTGTTTCAGACCTAATAAAAACTCTTAACAGTTTGGTGCACAGTTAGTTGTGTTCATGATAGATATTGTATGCACCTCTTTGTGCCATGTGAAGGTAATGGCTAGTATGCGGCTGTCCAAAAACGAATTTGTTTAATGAATTTAAAAGGTTTTCTCCCATACTATCACCCCACAGTTTTGCGCCCAAAATCTTATTGTTGGAAGGAGCAAGTTTTCCTATGCCTCCCCCTTTCCCTTTGGACAGTGGGTTTCCTGCACCTCCAGGTTTTCCACAGGTGGGTTGTGGAGGACTCAACTTTTTCCTGGGACGTTAAGGCCTTGTTTCCCACTATGTTCAGCATCTCTATCTCTACTGAGACGCCCAATGTGCCTCAGGAGCAGTTAGTAGGCTTCCCCAGCCCTACTCCTTCGCCCTCATTACTCACCCTTGCATCCTTGCTGCAGAAAACAATTATGAGTAGGTGCTGGGGTGATTTTGTCCCTTTTGTTACCGCTGCTTTTTCTCCTCCCCTGCCTTTACTGGGTTTCTATTTCTCATTACAATACACTTGCGTGCTCTCATTGGCCACATTTTTGTTTTCACTTTCCATTTTTGATTTTCGCCCTGATTAGGTTTTACTCCACAATTTTTTTTTTGGGGGGGGGGGGGGGTACCAAACCCCTGTTTTTCCACATTTGCTTCCAAATTGGGTTCCGCTGAATCCATTTTGTTTTAATTAGTTGCTTGGTTTTCTGTGGGATTTGATTGGCCCATTGTTCAAAGTTCTTCCATGTCTTCCTGAATCTGCTCAGGCGAAATGGATGATTTTGCTGAGGCCTTTTCTTTGGCGTTTGTCAACTTGTGAGCTTGATTGCCCATTTTTGTTCTTTCAGGGAAATTAAGTCAATACTTTAAATTGTCCAAATTCTCCCCAGCTGAATGCTTGTAAAGTATTAGTGATTTTCCATACTCTGAGTTATCCGCGCCCATTTTTTCTTCACAGAAATCCATTTCTCTTTAACCTTCTTTTATGGGGCAAGCATGAATCTTGTGTTCAAAGGCCTGAAAGTGGTTGCATATGGGGGTGCGCTCTCCACTGTTGTGCAGAATAATTGAGATTTCCCATCTATAATAATGATGCGATCTAGAGGTTTTTTGTGATATCCTACACTATCTCCAAGTTTTGGGAAATGATTGTTATTGCCTTACCAGTGCTAAGGTTTGATACAGCTAGAATCTTTGCATTTTGAATTGTTTGATTTTCCGCAGGATTACAAGCTCTCCTAGAGATGTTGTTTAACCACTGTGCACGCCAGTGTAGTTGAAAGGTAGCCAAAGATTATGAAAATATATTTGTAGAATGTCCAACGTTAGCATCTAGTTGATACCTACTGTTGACTGTCAGAAAGGCTTATTACTACTCTGACCTTTGTGGCTTCATTTGCTTCCTCTGCTATCTCAAACCCAAGATCCATTTAACCACAGCGGATAATATGGGTTTTCATTTAAACTGTGTGCAGGAATAATTTTTGTTGGGATTCCCCAAATTTTTTCCCACATTGCTGGTGCCTCTGTGCCCAAGAATACATAGATTCCGTGGGCAACCAATGACAGCGGTTGAGAGCGGGATACTTCCATGTAACTGCAGTACTTCACTAAAAAATCCATAAAACCTGCAGGGTGCACCACCTCAGATTTTTTGTTTTTACTACAGATTCGTTTATTCCTGTGAGCTTAAAGCCTTTGGGCAGCGCAGATCAAGGTCCACTACCCTTTAACACGTTTTCCCAATTCTGTCCTAGTTTAATAATCATGCTTATCTCATCTGGTATTGAATATCAAATAGTTTTGTTTGAATTGAATCTTTTACTAATAAGTGATATTGGAAAGTCAGCTTCTTTTTGATTCATTCCATCATTTGATGAATCTCAATCAGCTCATTACTATATTGCTGATTAACCATTTTGTCAAACATTTCATTGTCTTTATCAGCCAGCAAGGCTGCTGTAAGCAAACTAATGAGTCAGTCCACATTTTGATGTGTATGCCGGGTTAATGTTAATTTAAAATCATACACTTGTATTTCAAGGCCCAGAGGGCCAACAGCCCCTTGGTCTCTTTTTGATTTTTGCAGCCAGCATAAAGAAGCATGGTCAGTTACTACTGTGAAGTGCGCGCCATAAATATGCACTTGAAATTTCTTAAAAGCATAAATGACAGCTAAGTACTCTTTCTCAATAACAGTACAATTTTGTTCATGGACATCCAGAGCTTGACTGCAGTAAGTGACGGAATGTTCTTCCCCTTCTTCATTGAGCTAAAATAACACTGCCCCCTACGTCGATGAGGGGGTAATCCTTCTGTATAATGAATGGCTTATCAAAATTGGGATAAATCAGCATTGACGTTTGGGCTAGATAAAGGCGTGGTGAAAAAAAGCAAGTTGCAGGCTTCCTTACATTTAGACAGAACTCAAGTCTTGAGAAGATGAAATAATGGGTTCATCTGTCTTTCTAAATTTCTTTACCAACAAGAAATAATAACTGATAATATCCAAAAATACCTGAATACCTTGCTTGTTACTTGGGCGTGAAAATTTTTTTTGATGGCCTCAACCTTTACAGGTTTAAAGCCAAAAACCTTATTTGTCAATGACAAATTCTAGATATTCAAGTTGTTTGCAGAAGAAGTTGAACTTGAAAGGTTTAATTTTCAAATTGGATCTGGAAAACCAATGAAAATCTCCTATAAATGCTGCAGACGGTCCATAAACTGTCTATAAACACGTTTATATTGTCCAAATACACTAACATATAGGAGATTTTTAAACCCCCAATATGCTATCCATGGCGCGCTAGAAGGTTGCAGAGGCATTACACATCCCTTGCGGCATCTGAGTGGGTTAGTATAGGCCCTGGTCAGTGATCAAATCGCACTTATAACGTTCCTCCTTTGGAAGCTCAATCTTCTACTATCAGAGATTAAGTACATAACGGAAAAGTAGTGGGCGCAGCCCACAAAATCCGGTGCATCATCAATAAAAGATAACTAGTAAAAAATCCTCCTTAATTATATTGTTGAGCTTTTACTAATTTATTATCACCTGATCTGACATCCTTCTTCATAATATCTAAAGATGGGTTGGCTAGGAAACTCTTAGAAGGTACTAAGATCCCTTCTGTACCAGCTGATTGATTTTGTTGGGATTTGCCCCAAGTTGGGTAAAGCCTTGACCTGGGGTTTCCACATTAAGCATAATTACTATTGGGCTATAATTTATATCTATATATATTATTTTAACTTGCCTGTGTGTGGTGCACTATTGATTCTAATCCAAACTACTCTATTGTGCTGTGCTCCGATGTTTTTAGTTCAAGGCATCTCAAAATCACTTCTATGATATTACAATAGAGTTGTATAGTTTACAATGAGATCAATTCCTTTCAATCTAGTTATTAGCATTTTGAGATTGCTGCAACTTTAACAAAAATGATATCCTATTTATTAATGAACTTATCAGATCTGATAATCATCCATATCAGTTATTTGATACAAAATATCTTATCCCTTATATGATATGAATTTCTCTCTTATTCCTATTAAATATCCCTAACTATATATAATAAAGAAGGACTTAATTCTAATATTTATAATTCTAATATTGTGTTTATTACTTTTGAGTCTTAGTAATCAGTTGTAAAGTTCTAATAGCCTTCGTTGCACCTGTTTATTCTAACTTTGGAACTAAAGCCTTAACTGGTGCTACCTGCCAGGTCTGCGTCCAACACTGGTGCTCCCTGATAGGTCTGAATTCTGACAGATTTCATCACTAGCCACCTCAACTGCCGCCTTAGAATGCTGAATAGTATGCATGAAAATCAGTGGATGACTAATAGCATCAATTTGGTGTAACACATCATGTGGCACACCAAATCATAGTCATCTTTTGCAAAAATCATACTGTACTTGGTATTTAAAGCCAGTGCCTTATCCTTCTCATCATCTATTGACCATGAAAGGCATTCCTTAGGAATCTGTGAGCATACAGTTTGATGCTCGTTGTCCTCCAACCCAAGTTCTTTTATATTGCCAAACTCATGGAATTTTAAAACCTCTTCCATAAGTAAAATATGAACAAGAGTGACTACCTAATGTCGCTTATCTTTTAAAATTTGGGTACAGGTTAATAAAAGCAACTGAATCTTTTTATGGCCTGTGTTGGTACTACTAACAAAATCAGAGACTTGGATGATGTAGATAATAGGAATTGAACCCAAGATGTCAATATAGCTGGAAACAATCTTTTGGGGATAATCCTCAATGAATTTTTCAGCCCATCTGACATTGGAGACAATCCTTAACTAATGTGGTCACATATTTAAATTTAATCGAGGTATGCAAGCCAGGGGAGGACATTACCAAAACTTGAAGAGTTAAAAAAATGAACATATCTACCCAAACAGATTAAATAACTGCCCAAAAAAGCGGGTGAAACACAACTGAACGATAATACAACCAACCAGGCGGGACAGCGGCGAGTCACTTAACCTACCATGGCAGAAGGAAAAGGGGTATTGGGTGGCTCATCCTCAGTATTGGATTCCATATCAAAGGCAAGTGTGCAGGCCAAGGCGGAGAGCAATGGTGTTGATGATCTGCAACATGGGGAGCGAGTTGGATAATGGTCAGCTGGTCATTAAAATTACCTGCATCAAAAATTGCACCTAGGTATTTGGAAAAGTAGTTTTCCACATGAAGGCAGATGGAAGGAAGCTGGGATAATAAAGCTTCAGTGGTATAGGTACTTTTTTGTCTTGGCCTACGAAAAGATAGCAACTTTCTCAATGGTGGCATTTGCTTGTTTGTGGAGGTTTAGGATGTCACATTTGCCTGTAGGGCTATGGTCAGAGCAATAATGGGAGGAGGGAGACCCTTGACAAGTATTGCTACTGACAAGTCAGTTACCTCACAGATGTCAGTGTTATCTAGGATTTCAGCTGCAGCAACAGCGAGCTGGTGGTCAGAGTGGAACACAGCGGCATTTGGTTGGGGGCATAAAAATGCTGAGGGATCTGAATGGGGTGCTTTACCTGTATAAATTCTTCAATTTGGTTATTTGAGTCTTCAATTACATTGCCCATTTCATTGATTTCAACCAATGAAGTCCATGGATTCAAGTCATAATTAAATTGGGTTAATAAAAATGATGGGCTGTAGCTGGCTATTGAAGAATAACATGGGAAAGAACAGTTGTTCAAGCCAATTTCTGATTGATTGAGGCACAGGTGGCACTGGACTGAGGAGGGGGCTGTAAGACAGTTGCTGGCACCGTAGTGGCAGCAGGCATTGGGGGAGGGGGGAATGATTATACTCTAAACTGGAAATGCAATTGGGTATGTGGCACCCTGAGGGCCAGAAGAAGACAACGCAGGTCCAGTGGAAGCATCAAGAGAGGTGCATTTACACTTTGAGTGATCCTACTCAAAGCAGGATGATAAGATGGTCCGCCCAACCTTGACACAGGTCCAGAATGGGTGGTCAGGGGCAGAGGGAATGATGGCACAGGTAGGAATTGACAAAGCAATTTTATTGAAATTTGGGCTAATTGTGGCAAATGCCCGAGGCCCAGGGAGGGTACGGCCCCAGTGGGAACAACAACCTGAGAGGGGGGATAGGAGCTATATTCTGAAAAACCTGTATCAGAACCATGGGTGTATTACCTATTATCTCTTAATATTCTTAGGCTAGGGGACCCAAAATTTCAGAGTGTTAAATTTGCCTATTTTTGCTTCTCTTGGTCAAGAAGTCTTTTTTCAAATAATACGTCTGGATAAGCAATTCCTAATAAAAAACAATTCATTTTTATCTCAAAATTGTGAAAAGAGGAAAAATAATAAAGTTTATTATTTGATACTTGCTTTTTAAGGGAAGTAGAGGGTTTTGATCAGGACCATCTAAGCCATCCAAGCCTAGATCTAATAGTAAACCAATTGGGGATTCAATACAAGCCCCAATTAAATTTGGTCAATCAGATAGAGCTCGCCTCATAGCTCAGATTTGAACCCTGACGTTGGGTGACTCCGAGGGAGCAGGGCTCTGGAATGACATTCAAAGTTGATTGCTGATTTTGGTCATAGTAAACTTCTGTCAAGGATGATGCTTGACAGAAGTTTAGGATTTCAAGTCAAATTGGGAATGATCGCCAACCTCAATAGCTGTCAATTTTCATCAGGGATTATCCTCAACTAAATTGTGGGCCTTGGGGTCAATTCAGGACTGATTCCTATCTTTTAACATAACTAATTCTGTCATTTGGGTGGGACTCCTGACAACACCTCCCTATAGATTTTGGTGTAGGGGGGAATGGATGGAGAAAGCAACTATGTATGCGATTGATGACTGTGCCCTGAAAAACCTCTACAATTGAGTTTTCGTTGCCCCATCTATATATGACTCAATAGGGCCCTGACCAGTTGGTACCCAGTTTGTGATAACGACCTCCAGGCTGGTGATAGTAAAATAGGACGAGGTCACCTGGTTGGAAAGAGTGTAGGGTATCATGTTTATCATTAAACTGAGCAGTTTCTCTACTGGTTGTTGCATACAGTTTTTGGCAGCCAGGGCATGAAGTCTGATGATTTCATTTGCAATAATTCACATAGAGATATCAGATGCTTCAGGAGAAGCTTGATCAAGCTTCGCCTGGACTTTGGAAGTCAGATGGGGATTTCTGCCATACAACGCTTGGAATGGTGACATCTTAGTATTTTGATGGTAGCTGATCCAATAGTCCAGGATTGCACTAGGCAAATATTGAGACCAATGAAGGAGGTCAGTCATACCATTTTCTAAAAGGTTGCAGTTAGAGTGCCATTTAACCATTCTAACATTCCATTAGTTGCAGGATGATGGGGGGTGGATAATACCTGAGAGGTTCCCATCAGGTTGGCTAAACCTTTAACTAACGTTGAGCAAAAAGGTTGTCATTATTGGAGAGGATGACATTAGGGCACCCATTCTGGGTGATAATCCTATTATACAAAAATATGGTGGTGGATTTTGCTGAAGCGGTGGGGAGCGATATGGCTTCAATCCACTTAGTTAGATGGTCTATGGCTAGTAGAAGGAACTGATATCCATTAGAGGCTTGAGGAAGAGGTCCCACAGCATCAATGCTAATAGTATAGAATGGTTCACAGGGTGGGACCATTGGATGTTGAGAGCAGGAATTAGGTCTAGCTTAGCTTTTACATACCAAACAGGATTTCAATACATCCGTGGATAGAAAAAACATTTTCTCCAGATAACATTTAGTTTTAAGCCATTGGTAGATTTTCTGAATCCTCACATTGCTGACTTGCCAATGTCCCTCTAAAATGACATCAGTTCATACCAATGGTCTTACATAGTGCACTCATTGCTTAGACACATTTTTACAGAATTGTCCGTTATTGATTTGGAGATTTGCCGATCTTTTTGCTAATTCCTGCTGGAGGGTCAGAGATTCATTCTTCCTTAACTGTGGTTGGGTTAGGAGTTGTAGAGTCAATCCTCTTCAGGTTCAGTTATAGTTTAGATAAGAAGCCAAAATAAGCAACCACATTTTGATGAATTGGCCTGGTCAGTGGATAATGGAAAAACAGTAATTTTGAAATTTTAACATCCATCAGTCTAATCTCTTATCAGGGTTCTTCATTTGCTTTAGCCAACGTAAGGAAGCATAGTCTTTTACAATGGTAAAATGCTCTCAATATAAATAAGGTCAATAATTCTTAATGGCTAGTAAGACCACCAAGCATTCACGTTCTGTAAAAATATAATTATATTCAGCTTTAGATAAGGTCTTACTATAGTAGGCGATAGTATGGTCCACTAAGTTCTCATCATGCTGAGATAGTATGGCTCCTATAGCAATATTGTTGGCATCAGTAAAGAGGAGGAAGGGTTTATCAAATTTCAGATGAATAAGTACTTGTGAGTGAGAGAGAGATGCATAAAAGGTCGAAGGCCTACTGTTCTTTTTTATATTAAAACGTTTTTTCTTTACTTGCTAGATATACCAGAGGATATGAGGTGTCTGTGAAATGGGGGATAAATTGGCAATAATAGCCCATCATTCCTAGGAAAACTTGTACATCTCATAGAATTTT
>JAKSZP010014235.1:0-11117 GCA_022478985.1 Massospora cicadina | reverse complement strand
TGTCTCCTAGACTGGACTCCAGTACCCTAGTTTTTATCTGACTCTCCCATTGGCTCTGATGGATAGTCACTTCAAGGTTGTTTGAAGCCTCTAGTTGGATTCTGATAAGTTCTTCAGCTAACTCCTGCAGGTAAATTCTAGGTGGCAGGTTCTTCTGATCTGATGAGATGATCAGTGCTAAGAGGGTCAGAAGAGCTACCTCTCGCCTATACAAGGCGTTGAAAGGGGACATGACAATCACTTGGTGTCTCAACTGGTAAGCCAGCAACGCTGAGGGCAGCAACCGATCCCATTTTGAACTTTAGTTGAGGGCCTTTTTCTTCAAAATCCCTCCTAAGGTTCCACTAACTCACTTGACACTTCTGTTGATTGGGGTGTGTAGGGAATATTGAACTACCTCTTCACTCCCACTAGGTTATCAACCTTCTCACCACTTCCAAAATAAAGTTCTTTTCATTGTTAGACAGCACAACATTAGGGCAACCGTGCATCATAATAACTTGATCATATAAAAAGTGAGTGGTGTATTTTGCAGTATACCTCTTGACTATGGAGGCCTTGTCCCACTTAGTAAAGTGGTCAATAGCAACCAGGATAAGCTTGGATCTACTGGAGTCAGTTGGCAAAGGTCCCACCTCGTCAACTAATACATTACTAAAGGATGCTATGAGGGGAATTGGTTTAAACTTGAATTGCTTATCCAGCAGGCGGAAACTTGCACAAGTTGTGCACAACTCCAAGGCTTGGTGCACCTCATCTGACATTCACTCCCAGTAGAACCTCTCTTTAAGGTATGCTGGTGTTTTTTGGAATCTTACATGGCCCACATGCTTGTGAGCCTCCATTTCTAACTCCATGCATTTTCTAGGACAGATATGGATACCACTTGTTTTGTATCTTCTTCTGTAGATTTCCATCGACATTCCAGGTGTCTTTAGAACATCTCCTCAGGACGCTCTTGACTTCTTCTGTCTAGTCCTGCCAGGCCTCTTCGGGTAGACCAATTAGGATATAGAGGAGATGGCTCTCAGAGTTTTGCAAGTGGAATACCAGTAATTTCAATAAAACATCCACATTGAGGTGTTTACCTCATGCTCAATGTATGGTTTTGAAACATACCCTTGGTGGAGTACAGCCTAATGGGCAAGGCGTCCATTGGGGATCCTTTATATTTTTAAAACCAGCGGAGCAATGCATGATCCATGACCACCTTAAAAATTTAACCCATACAAAATAAGGCCTAAAATATTTGCCTTCTTTAACCACCAGGCATATAAATTTTGTAACCCTATAAATCTTATTATGGTCTTTTGAAACCCTTTAAGTAGTACTCAATTGTGTGATCCAAACCCATCTCCATCTAACCGTGCCAAGATCGCGCCAGCTCTACGTCACTGGCTCAGTATACAGGTAGAATGCCTTGTTGAATTCATGATGGGTTTTGATTAGTGCCTCTACCAAAAGTGCATTTAAACTCCGAAAATCCATGCTCTTTTTCCAGGCCTCAATTGAACTTCAGCTCCTCCTTAAGCAAGTATGGGAGAGGCCACCAAATCTGTGAAATAAGGGATGTAATGTATGTAGTACCCCACCGCTCCAAAGAACACTTGGATATCCCTAGTGATCCTTGGTGGCTCCTTTGCCATGATGGCGTTCAAGTTACCGTCTTGAGGCTTAATCCCACTAGGGCTAATCTTATGCCCCAGGAATCTAGTTGTCTCTTTTTTTTTAGTACTAGATGGTCCCAACCCAAAATCTAGTTGTCTTTTGAAATAGTACATTTTCTTCATTACAAATATAGTTTAGATTCTTGCAGCCATGTAAAGACCTCTTGAAGGTGCTGCAGATGCTTTTAAAAACGTCTGGTTAAATATTGTGATGTCATCATGATATATGACACTCTCAATAAATTGAGGTCACCAAGAATGTGATCCATTGCATGCTGGAAGGTAGCAGGGGCGTTTCAGAGCCCCTGTGGCATCCTCATGGGCTAAAACAACCCCTGGCTTCTAATCATGTGCGCAATCCTCCTGATCTTCTGGTGAGAGCTCCGTCTTCCAGTAGCAGCTGTACAGATAAATTGCTAAAATGTTTTTTGGTATGGCCAGGTGTTTCAAAGCATCATCAATGCGCAGTAGTGGGCACAAGTCCTTTGTTTTCTTGTTTAGGTTGTGGTAGTTTATGACTACTCTGTGTTCCATCCTTTTTGCGCACCAGCAACGAAGGAGATGCCCATGGTCTCTTTAACAGTCTACTCAGCTCTGCATCAGCTAATTATATGAGCTCTTTCATAATAATTGTGTCTAATACAATTGAACGATGTTAGGAATGTAACTAAAGGGAATAGTGGAACTGTATCATCTTGTAACCTCACCTTTAATAAGCTTAAATCATTGGAGCCAGTACTGAAAATGTTGCTAAAATCTTCTAAAAGTTCATAAAGCTCCTTCTGCTGCTTAAGGGTCACATCCCCAAACCTGAGATCGTCAAAATCTCCAGCTGTATGGACAGTTTCAATCTCTTAGTAACTGTACAGTTGGGCTAGTGCTACAACTTGTCCTGTCTCAACTTTGATATGATGGGAAGTGATTTTTCCCAACATGATGTCTAGCAGTCCAAAAAATGTTTTTTATAAAATTTGGAGGTACTCTGGGTTTTTTGCGAGACCATCACAGCTGTATACTTCCAAGATGGTGTTAGGTGTAATCTTCACAGTAATTAACAGGATCATCCTTCGTTGATCCCTTGGTCAAATCTCTATGGTTTTAATGGCTTTCAGTAAGAGTCCTTCCTCTGTGCTAACAGCAGTTGTTAGCTGCTTTATCCTTTCTTTGTCATATTATATTGTATGGGGTAGATATATTGGTCCAGTCAGACATTTGCCCTCTTGGCTGCATTTGAAGAATTTTTTTAGTTAAAATCAGCTGAACAGGGGAAGTATTGGCCATTTATGAGTAAGAAATGATCCTTTAGTTGAGTTCAATGATAATAATTTTCTCACCAAAAGACCCTGATAAATTCTTGGTAAAACCCTGCTAATTGGAGTAACATAATTTAAAATGCTATGGGGGCAAAAAACACATAATCAAGCAGTTGGATTACTCCGACCACACAGCAGACCCTGAGGAGCCCATCAGCAGTTTCTCCCCCTGCCAAAATCTGATTTCCTTCAAAAATCTAAGAGGGGACCACCCCCTTTTATAGGGGTGGCGGAGGTCTCCCAAGATAAAAGAATTTTAGCCAGCGGGGATTGGCTGAAATATATTAAATTGTTACCCTATGGGTATATATAGTCTAAAAATATTTCCCAATCCATTGATCAGCCTAAAAAAAGTGAGTTTTCTGAGCTTTGATAGGTTACAATCTCATATTTTCTAATTCAGATGGTAACAAGCCATTCTGAACTTACTATTAAATTTCCTCCAACCCTCAATACAGTTTAAATATGGATCAGTCTGATATTGAGGGGATTGTTTTTCCTTTCTTACCCCACGCTGCTAAAAAAACTCATAATACCCAAGTTTTTTATCAGTTTTTATTTATTAATTTTATCAAACCTTTTGTGGGACCCAGCGGCGTAAGCATCAGTGAGCCCAAATGAGCTGGGTTCTACAAAATGGTGCTCACTACAGGGGTCACCTGTACATCAAGAATAGTTTCTCTTGAAAAGCAACTCTCCAGCACCCTATCCCATCTTAATGATCTAGAGCAGCGCCCCTTTAAACTTCCTTTCAAAGACAATTACACTCTGGGGAAGGTAATATTGCTTCCTTTTTGTATATATATGAATCTGTTATTCATGACGCTAATGATAAGCAAAAAGTTCAACAAATTTCTTCCTGATCAAGTTGCTTGCACAATAATTAATAGTTTCTTATATGGACAATTTGCATACCTGGGCAGAGGTGAAAGAGGTTTTCTTAGCTGAATTTGGTTCCAAGCAGAGTCTTAACAGGGATAAACAGGCCTTTATGCGCTTTAGCATGTATGAGGGCAAACTGACCGCTACCTTTGCAGAGCGATTTTACCTTGCTTCTCAAAGGTCGTCAATGGCTAACATGTTAACCCTGGATGATGCTATCACAGCCATGTTAACTGGGTTATCTTCTCAGCCCTATCTTTGAGTTTCATATGCCCGTTAGGGCACCTAGATCAGGCACTTTGTGGGATGAAACCCAGGGTACTGCCCCCCACTGCACTGGGGCTGTGCAAATCTAAGCACCACTGAAATGGGCCGACCGCGGGTGGGGTGGCTCACACCACCCCAAAACTGATACTTCCTTACTGTTTGGTATACTAGGTAGCAAAGGCTACCCAGCAGTTTGGAGATATGCCTCCCATTCCTTACTGCGATGAATGAGACCAGACTGATCCCCAAGTTGGACTTACTCGAGGAAAGAGGATTGCCATAGCTTTCTCTGCTATTTCTAGCTGTTGCTTGACTATGGCCTGGGAGCTTGTTGTCTGGATTCCTTCTGAAGGGAAGCAACGCTGGTTTGTGGCAAGCCATATACCATACATCAATTTCCCTTCTCAACCCTATCTCGCCAGAAATATCAATTCAGTAAAATGTTACTTCAAAAACATCCATGATATAAAGGAGGCTCAGTTGGATGTTGCTGACATTTATTCCTGTACAGAAATAAATTAGGCTGAGATGGAATCTTCAGCTCTAACATTTGAGGAGTTCTCACCTGTAGAGCAGTTGGAGGTGAGCACACCTATATCTATCCTCCAGTGCACCCTGCTTCCTTAGTGCGACTCAAAAAATATATCAGCCTGCATATGAAACAGCAACCTTCGTTGTATCTTCCCCTTCAGCTGAGCTGATAAATTCTCACCCTAAGGCTATCCAATCTCCTGTGGCCATCTTCCCTACCTCTATTGCAGCCTTGCTAGTTGTTGAGAATACCATTGTGGAAGAATCTAAAGGGGGTTACGATGACGTTGGTTATTATATATTGGGAGCTCCCATGTAAGTAGTGGTTCCTGGTCATTTGAACGCTGGAGGTGTAGACGAGTCACCATACCTAAGGAATTGTACCTCAGTCAAACTCTAGGGTGTCCAAAAGTTACTAACACTGTTAGCAATGGTGACCAATTCTTAGCTAGCTTGATTCGACCTCTTCAGCGGGTTCATCCCATAAAATCCATCATGGATAAATACCCTGAGACTGCTAAAAAACTAACCTCCACCTTCCGGCTCAGGGAGGTCTTAGATTTGTCACCTAACTTTGGCGGAACGCTCATTAAGGTTGAAGTGGCCATTCAAAAGGTCCAAATACTGGCCATCCAGACTGGCTCCCCAGTTAACGTGATCTCCACTAAGCTTATCAGAAAGATAAAGCTAGCGCCTGACCTAGGTATATAAAAGTATTTGGAACCATAGGCCCCAATAATACCCGTGTGATTGGGGCATACTCTTATCTTCCTATTCAATTTGGTAAGCTTATTTTATCAGCCCCTGCTGTGGCTTTGGACAACAATGCATAAGATATGCTCATCAGCACTCGATTTATGGTTGAGTACAAGGGAATAATTAACATGAAACAAGGTTTCCTCTCATTACTCAACTATAAACTTTCATTAGTCTAATCTAATAAAAACCCAGCAAGCATGAATACTCTTTCCAAGTCAGATACCACTTAGAAGCTATAACTTTGCTTTATTACACTTCTGGGTGCAACACAAAGATATTGCCCAATTCAGTGGATGCTAGAGACGGTATCCTTTTCTATGCTTCATATGAGGTCTTGATTAAGCATGGTGAACAACGAGTAATTGAAACAAAAATCACGCTCCAAATCCCACACTACTGTTTGTTGCACCTTGGAAGTCTTGAGGGCGTTAGCCCCATGGAGCCTCGGGTATTACATGGGATAATAGACCCAGCCTATCAGAGGCTTATTACTATTCTGCTTGGAAATCTCACCAGCAAGTACATAATCAAAAGAAAACACCAGGATATTGGCAAAGGGTTTTTAATCCACGTGGAGGACATTGAACAAATTCACGCCATTGGCTTGACTAAGGATTTGGGTTTGCCAATGGATAATTTAGTATGTACCTTGCCCAACGTCCATATTTTGGGTTTTTTGGCCCCAGATGAGCTGGAAAAGGTTATAATTTATTAGATGAATATAGTGATATATTCTTCAATCTGATAATTACTATGGACCCATGAAGGGCTAGTGCCACACCATCAATGTGGGTGATGCCCCTCCTATTAGTTTCAAACCTTATTGCAAGTCAAAGTTGGAGGTAAAGCAAATGATGACAAAGCTTCAGCAGTTACTAGACGCGGGGTTGCTAGTTCCTTCACAAAGCCCTTGGTCTTCTTCCCTCTTGCTAAAGAAAAGAAAAATGGAGGTCATCAGATAGTCATGGACTACCACAATTTAAATAACCTCACAAAAAAGGTAGCTATCCTATCCCTCGCATTAATAATGGATTGGACCAACTCTCTGGCTCTAAATTCTTTTCGCCATGGACTTATCTTGCGGCTATTGTCAAATGGACCTTTCCCCTGAAGACCAGCAAAAATGTGCTCTCATTTGTAGTGGGGGTCTCTTCTAACCCACAAGATCACCTCAAGGGTTGTGCAATGCACCTGCAACTTTCCAGCATGCGATGGACCATATTATGCAGGACTTGAAGTTAAGTTGCGTCATTATATATATTTTGATGACATCACATCATTCTCAAAAACGTTTAACGAACATCTTGATTAACTGAAGGAGGTGTTTCAATGGCTACATAAGTCAAATATCAAGTTAAAGCCCTCGAAGTGTACTTTCTTTCAAGAGAAAGTGGAGTTCCTTGGCCATCCAATTTAAAAAAGTTAATTTAATCAATTAGAGATAAGTTTTTAACGATCTATAAACCACCTCCCCCTAAAAATTTAAAGGAAATTCAGGGATTCCTAGGGATGATGGGATATTACCATCAGTTCATCCCTAAGTTTGCCCAGCTCAGCGAGCCTCTTGTCCGCCTATTTACTAAGAACACTCTTTTTCAGTGGTGTATGTAACAGAAGGCTGCTTTTAGGACGCTGAAGCAACTGCTGCAACAACGCCCTATCCTATGGCATCCAGATTAATATAAACCGTTTATATTGTTTACTGATATCTCTGACTATGATGTTAGGGGCCATCCTTCCCCCAATTGTATGAAAACGGTGTAGATAATCCTGTATCCTATTTTAGTAAGATGCTGTCAAAGGCAGAACGCAATTACAGTGTAACGGAGAAGGAGAGCCTTGCCGTTATGTTTCCTGTAAAGCACTACCACCCTTTCCTATATGGAACTACATTCACTGTGGTTACGGACCAATTTTTCCCTAAAATGGTTACAGAACATGAAAGATCCTACTGGCCAGTTATCTCGCTGGGCTCTAGATATCCAGCCCTAAGGAATGAAGATTGAACATCATGCTGGAACCCATCACATGAATGTTGATAGGTTGACTCAGCTACCAGTCCTTTATTTGGATAATAGTGAAGTGGAGAGGTTACATGATCTCTTAATGACCCCTAATGAATGGGAAGATGAGGATGAGCCCATCCAGAAGCTGTTAGCCTGACACTCCTATAACACAAAAGTGGATAACGGGAAGCTGTATAAGCAGAAGGGGAAAAATGACTGCCTTAACTTCTTCCCTTGGAACGCGTACCTGTTATCTTAGAAGCTCACTCCAATATAGGCCATTGAGGGGCAAAAAAACTTATGAGTGGATTAAGGACCGGAACTAAATGGATGGAATGATGGAATCTACTGTTGACGTCTTGAAAGCTTGCCTTACGTGTAATAATCAATCCAGTATCAAGTCTAGATACCAGTATCAACTAACCACCCCTCAACAACTGTTCCACACCTTCTGTTTGGGTGTAGTAGGTCCCCTCTCTCAGACTAATAGGTGGAAACAAATCTATCCTAGTATCTATTTACCACTTCACTAAGTGGTTGTAAGCCGTGGCTCTTATTGACCAAATAGAAAAGGCCACAGCCACCTTTTTACATCAGAATATTTTCTCTTAATATGGCTGTCCTCAAGTATTTCTCTGCGATAATGGTAAGAACTTCACCTCCAAAGTAGTCAAAATCCTAGCTACATCCAGGAACCCAACAAAATTTCTCAGCTCTTTACAATCCGTCTACCAACAAGACTGTGGAGAGAGCAAATGGAACCTTGGTATCCATTTTACGCAAATTAAACTACTCTGATCCTCTTCTCTGGGATCAATTCTTACCTAGTGCCCTTATGACCTACTGGATTAGTTATCTTGGATCTTGAAAATGTCCCCTTCCATGTCTTGTATTGGCGGAAGCCAGGAATACCTGCCCTCTTAGCTAAAGATGTATTTTCCTCTAGAGTTGAGGAACCTGAGAAAGGTATGAGAAAATTGGCTCAGCGCATTATCCAACTCCAATCTGAGGTTATGGCTAATTTAACAAGAACAGTGACTAGAAGGGCAGGCTGCCAAAGAGCTATGAACCCCGCTGCCTATAGTCCAAATATCTGATATGGTATTATACTACCATAACCATATCACTCCTAGAAGCGGTAAGCTTGGATCAATTTGGAGGGTCCTTTCACCATCACATATAAAAGAGGTAATGAGTATTCTATAAAATCTCTGGCTACTGGGATCATTATTATTTGAGTACAAGGCTGCTTCCTGCAGCCTTATTCTCCTAAAAACATTATTGAGGGGGTGATGTCGGACATTTGCCCTCTCAGCTGCAAAAAAAAAAGAATAATTTTAGTCAAAATCAGCTGAAAAGGGAAAGTATTGGCCATTTATGATTAAGAAATGATCCTTTGAGTGAGTTTAATAAGGTTTTATCACCAAAAGACCCTGGTCAATTCTTGGTGGAACCCTGCTAATTGGAGTAGCATAATTTTAGATTCTATGGGAGCAAAAAACACATAATCAAGCAGTTGGATTACTCCGACCACACAGCAGACTTTGGGGAGCCCATCAGCAGTTTCTCCCCCTGCCAAAATCTGATTTCCTTCAAAAACCTAAAGGGGACCACCCCTTTTATAAGGATGGCGGAGGTCTCCCAAGATAAAAGAATTTTAGCCAGCGGGGATTGGCTGAAATATATTAAATTGTTTCCCCATGGGTATATATTGTCTAAAAATATTTCCCCATCCATCAGTCAGCCTAAGCAAAATGAGTATTCCAAGCTTTGATAGGCTACAATCTCATATTTCCTAATTTGGATGGTAACAAGCCTTTCCAAACTTACTATTGAATTCTCTCTGACCCTCAATGCAGCCTAAATACAAATCAATCAGATATTGAGGAATTTTTTCCTTTCTTACCCCACTCTGCTTTTAAAATCTCTTATAACCAAGTTCTTTACATGTGTTTACTAATAATTTTATCAAAACTTTGTGGGATCCAGTGGCGTAAGCGCAAGTGAGCACAAATAAGCTAGATTCCCTCAGGTTTATTTTCAACCAGGCATGTAAATTTTTTCTGAAGTTTGACATCCTCGTCCTTAAACACTAGTAGAAGTTGGTAGCTCAAAATTCTCACATTGCTAATAGTAGAATTGATCTTCACCCAAACTCCTGAGAAACTGTGTCCTAATTAGGAAATCATAGTGGTCATTGTCCAACACCACTTCCAGTGACATCAGGACCATGCCCCCAAAGCTTAATTGTAATGCAGGTAATGCTGTATCCTGCGGGGAAGAACTTCATGTTGTAGTATAAGTTGGTCATAAACTTCAGTTTCTTTATGAGTTTGGAATGAGATGATTCTAAATGAAGCCCTGGTGTCCAGTACTGGCAAAACGTGCACCTTCTGGATAATTACTTCCACTTTTGTTACACTCTTGATGAAATCGTTCCAGTGGTGAGAACAATAAAAGCAGATTCCTCAAACTGTCTCAGAGCAGCAGTGCTCATACTAGCCTTGACAGTATCTTCGCCATCCAGTGTCAAGTTATTTGGGTAGTCATAACTAACTCCTCTCATTCCTCAACAAAATTGGTGACACAGGTAGGCTAATTCGCTTGTGCTAAATATGTTTTATAATGTATATCCATCATTTCTGTGAACTCTTAATATAGCAAGCACAGCCACCACGCTAGGAGCCCCTAACATGTGGTATCCTGTGTAAGGAAAAATGACATCTTTGTGGTATCTTCACCCTCAGTATGGAGATCCACCAAGTTTTCATCATTATAGTATCCTCTTTAAGGGGAGTGTCCTTGTTTCAGTGACAATTACTGGACAAGATTGATTAAAGTGCTTAGGTTGATGACACTTGTTTCAGGTAGACGCTTAATGAGCAAGTGTTCAGGAAGTTTGTTATTTTTATCCCTTGATATGTCATCCTTATCAATTGCGACATAAACGGCCTTATTTTCTCGTTAAGGGAGAGGGTTAGGTCCGATTTTCTTAAATTCAGCTCTGTACATCCCTTGTACATCGAGTAATGCCTCATTGAGTGTCTTTAGGAACGTTGCTTTTAACTTTAAGAACCATAGGCATCTTCAGGATAAGATGCATCTACAATGAACTTGAGAAAACGGTTTTCATGGTAGGCTTATTCATGATTACTGTGGTCCATAGCTGTTAAGCCTTAAGGTAGTAGTGAGAGGTGTAATTCACAACTAAATTAATCTAGCCCATTTTCATCAGGAAAAACTCTTGCTTAATAGTTCATAATCTTGTTCACTACCAAAATATTAAAGGAGAATATTCTATACTTTTGTAAAAGATAGTCCAGGTTGTAGGCTTGCGGTAAGGATCTCTTGAGCCTGTGGCCCATACATCCAAGCACATAGTGAGCCTTCTGGAGATCACTAGCACCATCCATGCTGTTCTCATACATCTTGAGGAAACCCGCAATTGTTCCTTCTCCAAGTGTGTAAATGGTTTAAAATACAGTTAAAGTTGGGATCCTCTCAATTAAAATTAGCTTATTTCATGGTCTTCTGAGTAGCAGTTCTGACCAAATGTGGTACATTCCTTTGAGAGGCCCACATAGGTGCCTCCAATTTGAGTTATAGGTCAAGTAGAGGTAGGCTCCAGTACAGTATGCATTTGTGCCTTCAAATCTTCTTAACTCTTATTCATCACAAAGATCATATTGTCA
>JAKSZP010014234.1:0-11158 GCA_022478985.1 Massospora cicadina | reverse complement strand
CTGAACAATTCAGCCAGCTGAAATGGCGAAGTTTCTCGACAGAGCTCATATCCGCACCATTTTCTGATACCCAGAAATAATGAATTTAATTACTTTGAACGAATTATGGACTACCATTCGTGGTGCGCCAACCCAAAAATGCTCAGGCCCAGATGGCATTCCATATGAGTTCTACAAAAAATATTTTAAATACATATCCCCATTGCTGCTAGCCTCACTCAACCAAAGCTTGTTGGAAATGCGCCTCCTACCAGGAGGACATGAGGCTTTAACAGTCACACTCTTCAAGAAAGGGGATAGGCTAGACTTAGCCAACTGGCGCCCCATTTCTCTAACAAACACAGACACCAAAATTTTAACAAAAATCATGGCTAACCGTTTAGGGACTATAGCATCTGCCACCATCTCTCCAGAACAATTCAGTTTCATCCCCAGAAGGTTGATTTGGGATAACGTGCACTCTGTGGCTGATGTGTGTCAGCCCACAGCCTCTGGGGCACTTGTATTCTTGGACCAACAAAAGGCCTATGATAGAGTAAACTGGGAATACCTTA
Source organism: Massospora cicadina (assembly GCA_022478985.1). Lineage (NCBI taxonomy): Eukaryota > Fungi > Entomophthoromycota > Entomophthoromycetes > Entomophthorales > Entomophthoraceae > Massospora > Massospora cicadina. Next base: position 10,604 of record JAKSZP010014234.1, on the reverse strand, counting down.
GGGCCTGCCTCCAACAATTCCTCCTACCTCCCCGCTTCATTAACTGGGTGATGCTGCTCACGGAATCTGCAACAATGGCTGTGCGCGGCCCAGGTTTCCTAACGGAAGTAGTCCATCCTCAAAGGGGCCTGCGACAAGGGGACCCCTGAGCCCAATCTTATACAACTTTAGCCTTGACCCACTACTGCGAAATGTGAATGCCCAACTCACTGGGGTCCATGTGCCAGGCCAAACCCCAGTCAATATGATGGCATTTGCAGATGATTGCGTGGTGGGGGTGTCTAATAATAAAGATGCACGCGCGCTTGAAGCCCTCATCCAGGAATATTCCCGGGTAAGCAACGCGGCACTGAACGCCTCCAAAACCGAAATCATCCTCCTTGGTCGGTTTCAGAACTGCTGGGCCCCAGCAATTAGTTCCCAACCCAGCCCAGCTGCTCACCCAAGTCCACGCCTTACTAACTCAAAACACTCCGCTCCACTGGTGCTCCCTTGTGCCGCGACCTACCATAGGACCGGTACGCCATCTGGGCGTGTGGTTGGAGGCAGGAGGATACGCGTCAGCAGTAATGGAGGGCCATATACTGGACAACGTGACGAAGCGAATCGCCTCTCTCAGAGCCCACCCTACTACCCTCACTGGCAGGGTTGTTCTTGCCAACTCTATGCTCCTATCCAAAATCTGGTTTGGAGCCCACGCCATCCCCTTCTCCCCAAGCTTCTTCAGATCTCTGTATGCTTTGCTACAAGGTTGGCTTTGGTCAGGCCGCCCTCCACCAGTACGGCTAGAGGTCATGTTTGGCCCTCATCATCATGGTGGCATGGGCCTACTTGACTTCAAAGCCCATGCCGCCAAGATCCAGGCACCTGGATTGCGGCCGTCACTGCTCCTACACTCCCATCCCAACACTGGTCCCGCGCAGCCCGCTCCAACTTCTCCTGAGCCTTGGGCCTCAACAATCCATCAAACCCCTACTCCCTGATGAAATACCTCGCATCACACACATCAGCCACAGGTCCTCACGGGACCAAAACCCACAACAAACGAATCCTACTCTCCATGCGAAGCGCAGAGTGGAGAATTCGTATTAGTGGACATACAACCTGAAGAGGCCGCCCCTCTCCTCAGTTCACACAAGAGGTACAGGGGCTACCCATCCATGATGGCGTAATTCCCATTCGACCCCAAGTCCTATCCAGGGTGGACTACCTGGTCATGATGGACATCCCTTATTCCACTGAGACCCAAAAGACTATCTGGAAATACGCACACCATCCTCTGTTGCAGCCTCAAGTCCGTTCCCATGTGTGGCGCTGCCTGAGGCGGGTGTATCGTACAGCAGAGCGCTCTAATGCTTTACACTCATCCTGTGTCGTGTGTGGCCAGTATGGAACGCTGTTTCACCGCCTGGAGAAGTGCCCCACCTCTAAAGTGATATGGCGCGAAGTCCAACGTCTGCTATGCCAGGATCAAACGCATTCCTTCAGTCTGTCAAGAGATATGTTTGCTTCATCAATGGCCTCCCCCCTCCCACCCTCCCTCCGTGCTCTGGTGGTTGCAATCGCCATGTGGACTATCCACACGAGTGTCTTGGATGCCATCGCTGGCTCCATCCCCACCCTCCCAGAAGCTGTCCACAGATTCCGGTCTCATTTGGTGGATCACTTTCAAGCGTGGATGTTTGGATATCTCCCACCGCGTCGCCGACAGCTGGTCTCCTCCTGGTTCCCAGTCTGATTTATCAAATCAGACCCCTTCCTCCACACGTGCTCAATAGTGGCTACGCCCCCTACACACGTTCCCTCCCCCTTCCCATAAGTGGCGTTCCCGCTGGCAACAAGAGATAGCATCGCTTCTTTGGGGTGCCTCACCTGGTACTGAGTTTTGTCTCGTCTGAGTCATATTCGGAAGTGTCCGTCCCATGGTCAGCCTTCCCCGCAATAAATTAAATTAAAAAATGCACAATATATCAATGGTTTGCTAAGCAGACAAGCACAGCTTGCCTGGTGCTGAGCCTTTTTGGGCTTAGTACATCTCTTAATGGGTCTGGATAGTCAAAAGTTGAATGAGATTTGCATTTTTCCAATTCCACTACATGCTTCCACAGTTAGATATCACTCTCATCCCCTCTAAAAGAAGGGTTACCTAGTTTCAGTGACAAAGAGGCACACATCTCTGAAAAAAGTTTTTGATTCTAATTATTTTTTGTCCTCTTTATCTTTATTATTTTACTATTATTATATGTATTAGTATTATTATATTTTTCTTTTTACTTTTTCTCTATCTTTTTTTCTCATTATTCATTATGATACAGTTGAAGGAACTTAGCGTGTACTTGATTCACAACCCAGCCACCTTGATCCCAAATGGCATAAACATCTTTAGACAATTTCTCCAATATAATAAATGCACCTTCCAAAGCGAGGCTAGCTTGTGTGCGCAACCTGCGCTATGAGTGTCACAATATACTACTAAAATCCTTCCTTGAACTTAGTCATTCCCCATGCCCAATGGCCTTGTGTGCTTGTGTAATAATCTTCATTCGGTCAGAAGGTTTTGGGAAGATTCAACATTGTCCATTGGGCTTAAGTTTGTATAGAACTCCATTTCAATATTTGGTGTCAATTAATGATTTTTTTTATCCCTTTTTGCACTTCAGGTGGCTTATCTCCATATTTATGAATAAATATTCTTTATGAAGCTTGTTGGCCAAACTATCAGGACAGCTACAATAGGAGGTCGCAATAATCTATATTTATTTTGATGGGCTGCTTCAGCTCTATGAATAATTTCATAATTGTACACTTTTAATTTCAGAGACCAGCGGGCTGATCATCACTCAGGTTCCTTGTGGTAGTGATGCCATCTTAACAAGCTTCAATCCGTCACTAATTGAAACTTGGTGGCATGAATGTAAATACAAAAATTTTTACATGCGTAGATGACAGCCAAAAACTCTTGTTCAGTCACTGTATAATTACGCTCATGCTAATTCACATCCTGCTGCAATAAGCGACTGGATGCTCATCATCATCCTCAAGCTGAGTAGCATACCCCCAATCGCAGTCAATGAGGCATCAGTTTGTATGATAAAAGGGCTGTTGAAATCTAGCTATCAGAGTATAGTTTCTGTGCTCATTTTGGTTTTCAAAGCCTCAAAGGCCTGTTGGCCTTCAGATTGTGTTTTCCAGTAGTTGACTTTTTTGGTGTATTCATCATTCATCTGCATAATTTGGGCGCACAGTCATTGATAAAGATCATGAAATTCATTGTTATGGCTTAGTTGCGCCTCTTGGGCTTCATTTTTAAGCCTCATGAACTTCAAAACATTAATGGAAGTCTGAGTGAATTTGCTAACCCAAGTTTTGGTAATTACTCTTTCCTCTAAAATTTCTCAAAAATGGGATGCAGTCTGTCTTTTTGATCTTGTGCTAATTCTGCTACCTTGTCATTAGCCCAAGTATATATATATTATATTTCACTTTCAAACTAGAACTGACCTCAGTAAAGTTGGCTTCTAATTGCTCATTTAAAATTTGGGCCACCTGGCTGGAGTTGCATGAGAAGTTTACCAACTCTGTAATAGCCACCAGATGGCGGGAAATTGTCATCTGAGACTTTTTGAGGTGGGGTGTACAAAATGATTAAGCATTGTACAATATTCTCTATCCCAATTAAATTTCGATTTGAGCTACGCTCAATTGATGATGAGCTAGATATCTCATCCACAACAAATCTTGCAGTCATTTTCAAATAAAAGTATTACTACTATTGTCTGCATGCCCTTGCCCCATTTGATACCCTCTTAACAACTGATGTTCAAGATGTTCCAGCACTTCAGGTGATATGGGTTTTTCAGTGTAGGTAATAATAGGTACATCTTTCCAATTAAACTTGGACACAGTGATTTCAGTATCCCCAATTGGCCTGGTAATGGTTCTAAAAATTGATTAGTATTGCTCTAATAAATGGCATGGTCACCATCTGAGTTCCCAGCCTTAAGCGCCACTTGTTGATGTTTGGGCCCACTTAGGATGAGTGGTTCTTCTTCTGCAGTAAGGTGGAGTTTCAAACATCTATTGTACGGAGATAATAGACCAGATGGTGAATATAGTTAAGATATAACTCCTTGGTAATTACACTTTAAGCTGTATTCTTCTGTCATTACTTATATTATGGCATGCTGCCATGATCCTTCTGATTCCAAGTAGATATCAACTTAATACAACGTAAAGAATTATACACAAAAATCTTAAAGCTTAAACTATAAAATTGTGGCACTAGTTGATAATAGTTATTAGTATCAACTTGGGATAACTCTATAGGGCTCAATGTTCACCACATCTCACCCATGACGCCTCATTTTCAATGACACTTGGCCAGAGAAAATAACAGTACGCTTGAGGGTCTAGAATCCATATGACTCATGACATTTAAAAGCCCTAGAGTTGGTCTCAAACTCATAGGTACTCTCAATGCAGGGTTTTTAACACATCTGCAAATAGCTGAATTGATGCTCTTCTCAAGCAAGTGGCAGCACATACTAAGGCGATTTGTACCACTAATTAGTAATTAAATTTAACAAATACTTGATTTACATTAAAAACTATTTTGACTTAGACCAAAAAGCAAGCATGCCTGATTCATCCAGTAAACTATTATCTTAAGTCCACCAAATCAACAAAGCTCTTGTGCCCATATCATCATACTCAAATATTATTATGTGGAATGGTTAGGCCGCGGATCTTAAGCTTTGCATAAGCTTATGATATTCCTGATCCATAATAACTGATATTCAATACCTCTCATAATAAATTAAGAATATTAACATTATTATGTCAGGGGGTGGAAGGCAAGTCGGTAGGGTGTACAGCTACCAACCTGAAGGTTGCAGGTTCGATTCCCACCCTTTGCACATCGATTGGGGTACCAGCCAAAGGAAGCTATTGGCAGTTAGTAGGTATAATAACATGAAAACCTTACCCATGATGTAACCAGAAAAATCTGAGTCCCAATCTGTAAATGAAAAACTTTCTACGACAGAGTTGACCCTGCTCAGGTTTCATGTCAATACTTTCTTTCTCCATTTTTCAGTAATGTCTATCTCCTGGTTGGCTTGCCTCAAATAAATAAAATAAAAACATTATTATGTCCCTATCAAATATCTGACAATTAAATCCAGTCAACAACTCAACACCCTTGCAGAAAAAGAGGACCTAACGCAGCTGTGAAGCCCTTGGCTCAACTGGATGGCATGACTTATATTGTTGATATACGTTGGGTAACTGCTTTATACCCAAAAAATCCCACTACTTTAACCCCTACTTTGCTTAATCTTTTGTGAATTAGATCAAGGAGTTTTGTATGTAGGTAGTTCTGACCAGACGCACCAGAAGCACCCTTATCTTCATTTGGTCCCCACCCTGCCAATATCCCACTCTCTTGGTAAATAAAAAATTGATATTAAAACTCTGGAAAGTGTTACCAAGCCAAAAAAACTGGACCAGGTTTTAAAGCATGAAATTCCAGGTTCTGTAACACCAATTTGAGTTAATAATCTGTTTATAATTTTTCTTAATATCAATCATCAAATGCTCTCTGAAATCCCATTCTGCTGGGCATTTGATCCAACGAAAGAAGCCCAAGTTATGTTCAGTAATGGTACCTCTTCTGCAGAACTGGTAATTACACTGCCAGTGCTTTTATGGCCTCTTACATAAGCTAACTGGAAACCCCTCAAGCCAGGCTGTTCAAATGCAAGAGCATCAGTTATCCAAGATCAAGCCACTCCCAATCCCTTCTCCACCCTCAAAAATAGAAGACAACAGCCTCACCTAGGGTCAGTTATTGTTTTATTCTAGTACTGAGTTTTAATAAAATTGCGTATAAAAAAACTTTCTTATGGACTCCACCAGCTGTTACTACCAATATTACCGCTTTGAACCCAACAAGCACGCCACAATTTGAATTATGGGACTGATGATTGTTTAGTGGGAGCTTTGATCTGTCAGACCAGCTGCTCACCAAATGCAAGCCAAGGTTATTAGAAGTTATGATCTTGACCTACTTCTCCAATCCGCTGTACCAGGAAGGGCTTTCTAATATTACAGATCCAGATGACTGACCCACTACTGGTTTTGCGAGATCTGGCCAACCAATAGTCGCACCACTCTTTGATCAGGATAGCCAATGTCTTTTACCCAACTTGCCTCACTGATCCACAACTGGTTAAGGGCTATCCAGAGGATATGAAGCCTCCCACTCTGCCAATTTCGATATTCCATCTGTAGGCAATGAACAGCCTTCCTCATAACCAGGAGGCAATGCCCAGTTGCCAGATTATCTGGAGCATCACTCTTTAGGCCAACCTATACTCATATTACATTATTAAACTGATCCATTGTTTCAACAACTTTTTTGACTCTGCATGATAGCATAAAACATCCCAACAACTGCAAAGCAATGCCCAAACATACCCCATACTAAAGTTGAGCCAATGCTATTCACTTTGTGATCCCAATCCTCATTTCAGTAGGGAAGAAACATTTAATTAACCTAAGGATCCTTATCTATCTAAAAGTGAACCTAAAGTTTGAGATTAAAACCAGATTTAGCAACTGCAGAGCCAAAAAGATTGATCATCCTCCCTGCCTATCCAACCATTGAAAGTTCTCCCAGAAAGACCTTCGGTTACCCCCATTACAGCCATCTGGTTTAATATGGGGACTCTGTTATGTTATACAATTTTTACTACCCTTATAAGAACACTAGGGCGTTATTCCTCCAAGCCATTAAGACCTCTATGCCACTGAAACTGGGCTTTACCATAGGCTATCACACACCTAAATTGGAAGCCCAGTATTGCTCTAATTATAAAATTTCATGAAATAATGAATTGTTCATAACCTCTTCACTTACACCATCCTCTTGGGATCAGTAGAAGCAGTTGCTTATTTGATAACATATACCTACGCTTTCTCCTTGACCTGTTATTCTCTTGTTGGCCACTTGTTTCCTCTGCAGAGCATGTAAGAAACTTGTACTGTTACAGGGAGTGACAACAAAGTACCTGAACCAGAATGCTCCTTCAGCAGTTGTGTTGGTCTAAGGATTTCGCCAGTTCACTCACCAAAAGTTGCAGAAAAGGTTCTTGATGCCTGGTTTAACTTATTTTGCGCTTTGCATCTGGAGGTTCTCAAACTCTTAATCCCACTGATGCACAAAGAATTGTGGCCCTCTTTGATGCCCTAGAAGGAGAGGCTTGACGCTAGGTTAGAGGTGTGCTACGTTCTTAAAAGAAATGGTAATTCATACTTTCTTGCTGAGCCCAGTATCTGCTACAGTACAAGCACCTGAATCTAGAGCATCCCGCTCTTTCGCCTATTCCCCCTTACCCAGGTATCCCTGACCTGCCTTCGCTCTTGACGCCTTCACAGCATTGATTACTTTAGTTGGGATCCTTACTAATATTGCGATGTCAGCCTTTAGAGCGGCCTTGAACACTATTGCAGCCAGCAACCTTGCTTTGTATCATCTTCAAATATCTACTCAGGCTTCCTTTTTTGACATATTCTATTGGGGAAAAGTCCTTCATGCAATCATACCTCTGTGTCAGCTATGTCATCCCCTCTGTAAGCAGGTTCACCTCAAGATGGTTATCTGTTGAAGACATTTACCCCTGAATCTTCAGAAAAATAAGGATCCAGGGAATCGTTCTCTGGGGTTGATGTGGTATCTCCTTGCCCCAAGGCACCTGGATAACAACTAAGTATTAGTCAAAAGTACTTTACTTCCATTAACTGAAGAGGATATGATCATAACATTGGACCCAGAAAATCATACATTTCTAGCCACACAACGGGCCCAGGTAGAAGCCCAAGTAGATCATAATCAGGAAACTGATCTCCTTACCACCATTATATGTCCTAATCCTACCATATTGATTCTACCCATTGCACAGGATCACAAAGGTCCTCTGAGATATTGACCCAGAGCCTTTCTTCCCCGATAATGAGATGAACAAGGCCATAGCCATGGATCACAAAAATTCCTTTTTGCAAGTGGGCCAGGAGAACCTTGTAGAGGGACCTGTCATGAAATCGGCAGAAGAAGTTTTGAATGGCCTGTCAGTCAGGATGTGTGAGCACCCAAAAAGCAAGTCAGAATGACAGGGGCATTGTCGCTCATATGACATTGTATGGAGCCTCAAATTGGGAAATGATGACTCGTTGGTGTAGAACAAGCATGGAAAGTAACCCAAAAGTGTTAAAATGGAAACAACACCAGAAACTGGTGGTCTTGGTGCAGGATTGACCACTGGGATGATTTCAACAGGGTTGCTGTTGGGTGGGTTCAACACAATTGTGGAGACAAAGAGCTGATCCTTTCTTAGAAATAGTGGATGTAAGGCTACAAGATCCCAGTTTATTGATGGCGGATAGTTGCAATGATGGGGTTGAATTTTCTGCATGTTAATCCAGTTAATGATGGCGGGAGGATTGTAATCATTAAAACTGGTAATGCCCATCCGGTGTAAGGACTGACAGTCCGCCAGGGTAATGACTTTGGGACTTTGGCAAGAAGGATATAGAAAAATAAATCTTGATGTTTTAGCAGGAATTTATTGGAAAGGAAAATGAAGAGAATTGACCAACAATTTTAGTGTGATGTAACTGATTAAATAGTGTTTGATTGATGTGGGTACAAGCAATTTTTCTCTCACATTGCAATCACTTTAGAAACTTATTCAAATCAAGTCTGACTTTATTTTGATAATATCACAGAGGAAACTAGTTTTCGCCCATGTCAAGGAGAAGTTGGGCAAGTTAGGTAAAAGGCACAGGTGGTAGGCCCGCGACTTCCAACGTTCATAAACGCCCTGGAGAATCCGGCAGATTAGATAAAATTAAAAAACTGGCAGTTATTATTTCCCAGAAATTTCGCTTGGAAAGCGCGATGTAACCAGTACATCAACACGCCACACTCTCAACCACTCTCATCAGTGGAATATGGAGTCTGGGTGTTCCTGTATATTCAACAAACAGCGTTGTGGGAAAATTTTTATAGAGATGTGCACACTCTTTTCCTGACCGCGGTGTACATTGCACCTCACTCCATGTCACGCAGTTGACTGGATCTCAGTTTTGAAAAACAAGGAGGCAGCAGATGAAGCTGCAGCGGTGTGCGTTGTGATTGACCTCCCCAAAGGGCAGTGGGTCATTGAAACCAAGTGCACCAGATGGACAAAATCCAACTAAACTTTCCTCACGTTCAACTTTTTGCCCGTTACAGTCAAGCGTGTCATTCTGGAGCAGCACCTGAAAGTGTGACTCACCATATATGGCAAAATACAATCCTTCGAGATGCAACGCTTTACGCTGATGCCACACCTGTGCACTGGAAAAGCTATTACAGTTCTGACCCCAACTGAGGAATTCGCAAAGGACCTAACCCAGATCCCGCACTCCACTTTTATTAATATCAAAGGCATACCACCCACCCTTTCCGGGTAACTTTTAACAGCGCACCCCCATCTGCACCCGCTGTGACGCGTTCAGCCATAAGGCACATGCATGTCCCACCAAGGAGGGCATCACATTCCAAGAGCACCCCTCGGTGGCCATGACCAATGGGGAGGCTCACTACGAACCAACCACCAGTAACAAAGAGACCTTCCCGTGGGGAGCACAAGGCTGCTACTTACTAGTAAAGCCTGTCTCCCCTCAAGAGCGAAAGAAGGCCAAACAGGCCCGCAGGGCCACAGCCAAGGAAGTGGCCAAGGTCGCCTCTGCTATCGCAAACTCCCAACGCCAGGAGGATATTGAAACCTTCATGGTGGAAGCAAATTGGATACTCCTCAACCAATCAGATTGGGATGCTTGCACAAGTTTTTCAGCCAATGGTGCAAGCTAAAATAACTCAACAGTGAAATTGAGGACATAAACTCACTTTTCAAAAGAAACTCCTGCTCATAATTGGGAAGTAGATTCTCTGATAATCCTTGATAATCGCAAGTAACTCCAGTACGCTCACCGTTCTTAAGTCTACTGGCACCAACAAATACAAGACCTTCTATCTTTGTACAAAATTAGGAAATTATTCCTCTATAATTGGGACTACTTCTCTATCAGCCAACTATGTACTTCTCTTTGGGAAGAATAAACACACACAACAATCTGATATAGATATAATGGTGACAGATATGAATTTCCAACAGATGACAGATGGATAATAATTAATAAACTAAGTGACAGTAGACTTATTAATGGTCAATAAACTAGTAAATGATGATTAATTGATGTTTTATTAATTGGCCAGGCGCCGGTATTATATACCTCTCAGGTATCTCCTGGCCAAACTCATCTATTAAATGAGTTCATTTATATTATGTCAATCCTCTGCTAGTCATGACAATAATTATGAAAAATCCCCAAATTCAATTTTGGCCCATGAATTGACTAAAAATAACAATCATTTTAGCCTGATTGAAGGCAATTTTACTCTATAATTTGGGACGACTTTGGGTTTTGAACTCAAAATCAAAAACTTCCCACTTAGAGCTACATCATAACTCAACATCTAACAATAAATGGTGATTAAATTA
>JAKSZP010014233.1:0-11179 GCA_022478985.1 Massospora cicadina | reverse complement strand
ATTAACTAGGATCCTGGATAGCTCAGGTGACTAGTCCAGATCTTCCAGTTATACATTGGTCCAGAACAGCAAGATATAATTTTACATGAGCACTCCAATTAAGAAACTAGATCACCCAAACACATTAATCAAGTATCTGGCGTCTCATCCTGCAGCTGCAGGACCACATGGCACTCCTGCACACTTCAAACGAATACTTCTAGACATGATTAGAGCAGAGTGGAAGATTCACATATGTGGCTAGATCAGTCATCGAGGACGCCCAAGGGTAACTCACAGACAGGAAATTAATGACCAAATAGTCATAGATACATAATATGCAGAAATCAGAGTACCATAGCCAGGATTGATTAACCGGATCATATGGATATACCATACAACCTGGAGACTCAAAGAATTGTCTGGAGATACACACATTACTCACTACTTCAACCCAGGATATGAGCACATGTGTGGAGATGCATGAGGAGTGAATATTGCACAGCAGAACTATCAAATGCTTCCCACTCCTCATGCACAATATGTGGCCAATATGGAAGCCTAATACACCATTTAGAACAATTTCCAACATCTGTAACTATCTTGAAAGAGATCATGCGCCTATTCCGCCAAGACAGTGGTCAATCATTTAGTCTGGCTAGGAACATGTTTGCTCTCAACATGGAGTCATCTATTCATCCATCCCTACGGAAGTTAATAGTAGCAATAGCACTATGGACAATCCATACTATAGTACTGGAGTCGTTTACAGTAGCAACGCCTACCCTCCAAGAAGCCATTAATTGTTTTCACTACCATACATTGGAACATTTCCAAGCATGGTTGTTTGGAAACATGACCTTACGTAACAGAAGGACAATCAATACATAGTTCCCCATATGGTTCCTAAAGATTGCTTCTTTACCTCACTCATGCTGCATCCAAGGATAAGTCAGCTTAAAATTTCCCTACCGTCCTAAACTTGGTGGTCCTGGAGACAACAAGAGGGGCTTCAAACCCTCTGTGGTGTCTTTAATTTTCACAGCTAATTATTATTTTATCCTCACTAAATCATAAGTGTACATCCCCTGGTCAACCTTCCCCGAATAAATGAACAAATTTCTTGATAGTTGCATAAATGTTTGTAACATATATGATAGATTTTTACTTTTAATAAGCACAAATTTTATATCTGTGCTATATCATAGGTGTACAATATGAACTGTTATATATCTAATTTGAGGTGAGCTAATCTTAGGACAAATATACAACACCAATTCGATATAGGGAGTGAAAATATAAGAATAAAGGACTAAAATCAAATACTGTGAGTAAAACCTATCTGTGCATGATCTGATAGGCCAGGATACGCGATCTAACTTTACTGATCTTCCTGGCTGAACGATGCATAGTGCACACCTAAACATGTATTGCTATCATCTTATTACAGAGATATTAATTTTGTCATTATTGCATTTGAACCTGCATTGTGAGGGGTGATAGTAGGACGCCGTTATATGATAATTTTAAACTCTCTGTGCTTTATTATGATAAAAAGAAAATTGTAACAGAAGCAAGATGGATTCGCACAAACAAAAATTATGGTAAGTAATAAAAGGACCAGTTGTATGCTACTAATTGGAAAGCAATACATGCCTTTACTTATTATGATTGTCATCATTAGCTATGGTTCTAGCATTGATGGTCATACGGGCCATTAAATCTCAGATAGGAAGTTTACTTGTCATGTATGATGATTGATCTTATGAGAAAATCCAGGCGTGTGGCTTTATATAATCCTGGGATCAGGCGAAAATTTAAGGGAATCAGTATGATATGATATGATACCGTTCATATTGTTTTCAAAACCAGGCCTTTGTAATGTGAGCGCTTGTTTTAAATTGCTTGGCAACAATCGCCAAGTGTATGACCCATATACTATAATAATAAAATAAGGCTCATGATTGGATTGAGGAGTTTTGCAGGGTTGTTGAAAAGAAAAGGTCCTGTGAGGGGCGCAACTCTGCTGATGATTGTACACCAGACAAAAGATGTTGCATTGTGGAACAGTATTTGCAAAAGATGGCACACTTAAAGTAGTGGTGACTAGTGTCTGCTTCCAGTCCAGCACAAATGGGGCAGTCTTTGTGCAGGTATCCTGGCCCACACTGCTTTCCAGATTTAATCACATAGTGGATTTTTTGCTAGGTGATCTAATTCTAATTGTAGGAGACCAATTGGGAATATAGTCCTGATACCAATTCCCTAAGGCTTTAGTTAGTATGTGCCCCTCTTCCACCCATTCATTAAGAATTTGGGGTTGAGTAGGTTGAGTTGGAGCAAGCTTTGGGAGCAGAGTCCCATATCTAGATTTTAGTAGAGCAATAAAAAATCTTTCCGCTTTGCTGTCAAATTTGTTGCCAATTTGATTGTGTCCTCCAAGGAGTTAGCCAAGATCATCTATAATTGTGGGATTCAATATTTGATCAACTTTGGCTGTAATCCCACACAAAAATTTTGAACAACCATATTTCTAACCACACTACCCAGTTGCACAGCTGAGAGTATTAGGGGCTCTTCCTCCAGGAGGGAAGCTTTGTATGGGTCATCATCCGCTCTAAAAGGTGTGAAATTAGATTGGTTCTTTGAGACCTTGGGCTCAAGCCCAGTTGATGCTTCACATGAGGTTTGGGCAGCGCATGTGCATCTGCACCATGTAGAGGAAGGACTTGGTCCATATCCTCCAAGCATGGTTACAAATTTAATAAGGCTCATGCCCCCTTTGCGTTTCAGCTTTAAGAGAGAGTCAAGGTTGATTGACGCCACATTTGACTTGTGCCTAAAAAATCAGAGCAGCATTTTTTTGCGTTCCAAAATTGGTACAAAAGCAGTATGTGGGAGATGTATCAGATCATTGTCCGGATGAAAGTATTGATCTCTTAAATCTTGCCCTCAAGATTAGGCGCGCGTACTTCCAATAGTCCATTTTGTCCAGCATACTGGGAAGCACCACTTGTTCCATTTCTTTGACCACTGTACCTTTTTTAATGAATAATATTCCAGACATTGTAACATCTGGTTATGGCAGAATGGGTGAGATTGAAGGGGATCTGAAGCATGGAGTGATGATCCTCACCATTGCAGTCTTGTCTTTATGATTTTTGCGTTTGATGCCAACTGAGAAAAGGAAAGTAGCTCTTTAGCGCCTTGAAGGTTATCCATTGGGCCAATTTCCACAACCATGTCATCCACAAAGGCCTGCATTTTAGTAGCTATTGGTTGGGTTTGACTAAGCCCCAGAGTTTCGCATCTGCTGATATCAAGAGAATATTAGCGGCAAAGTTGAAAAGGATCTTCAACGTAGGATTGCCTTGGGTGAGGACCTGGACGTTCAAGATGGCGTCCATGAAACCGTTTACAACTATTGCTTTGGTCATAAAGTCATAACAAAGGTTTAAGATCAAGGAAAGGAAATTGTTGGATTTCCGACTACTCATATTGCTTTATGCAACAAAGGGTAACTACCCATTGTAGGTTTTCTCCATGTCAAGAGACATGATTTAGCAGCCTTGGATCCTCAATCGCCTACAGCACGTTCTGGATTGCGCTAATACTGTCCCAGATGGTACAACCCTAAAATAACCCATACTGAGCCTTATGGAGGATATGCGGCATTGTGGTCATTAATTGGTTAGAAAAGATGAGCTTTAAAAGCCTATAGTTAACGTTGAACATGGCAACAGGGAGTAATTTCTAAAGGTTCTGTTGCAGCCCCTATTTGTACAAAAGCACAATCTAGGTCTCCTGGCCATTAAGAATCTGGCGTCCAGTTTAGAGTCAGCAATTGAACATGATGGTGAGTTCCAGTGTGATGTAATTATGGATTGCATTGAGCATTTACATGCACATGTTGACAGGGCCTGGTACCTTACCCTTTGGAAACTCCTCAAAAACATGCTTTACCTAATAGGTGAATATTTGGTGGTTAACTTGCACTTGTCTCTGGCCAAGCGTGCCCCTAGTACCAACTTGGACAGGACTTTAAGGGTTTTGTTGCTGATTCACCCACATCGTGATATTATAAGAGATTGAAATAAAATTGTTTGATTTTGTTCTTGGTGGTCATAGTGTTGGAGGACACTTTTCTAAAGGGTTTTGACCCGCATACCTTATCCCAAAATTGGATTATCTTGAGGCTGCCAGGCTCACTTTGGTCATAGTCCCCAATAGGTTTTAAGCTGGTAGGTGGCATTTAGGCATCTCTCTGAATCCTATTTATTTAGTAGTGCTTGGTAGCATTTATGCATTTTCTGATAGTCGCTCCACCAAACTTTGCTGTCCCAAAGCAAAAGTTTAAGGGTAGCCAGAGCATCCTTCAGCCTTTTAACGGCGGAAGTTCACTTGTAGGCTTTAGTTTTTTAATACTTGGCCTTTCGCATTTGAGCTTGTCCTTAAGACTGGTCCTGCGTTCCAGGGGGATCCATCTCTGGTTGCTGATCTAAGTAAGAAATCAGAAGCCAAATCTTCTCATAATGGTACATCGCCATTCAGTGTCTCTCTTCTTAGATGGTGAGATCTGCCATTCAAGTTGCTTCAGGGTCTCTTTTAGATTGATGGAGAATTAGATGCTCATGTGATTGCTTTTGTAATTAGTACTGACTTATATGTTAGAGGTAAGTGGTTTGAGGTCAAATGTCACTAGCACATAATCAGGCTGGGAACCAGTCTTCAGCTATCTGCTAGAGTAGTAAGACTACCGAGTGAGATTTGCAGAGTTGTCCTCCTCTTCATCTATTTTAGGCACATCCCAAATACCACCAGGTATCCTAGTATATTATCAGCCTTTAGGTTAGGGTGCTCAATCATTAAGAGCGTATCAAAGCTTGCATTTTACCAACAATTAAGGTCTCCTGCTATAACTTTGGCTTTGTCAGTTGGTACCTCCAATAGGAACTTCCAAAACTTGCAGTTTTTGTGGGGCTTCTGCATAGCATAAACAACAATGGCTCTAAGGCTTCTGCCAGTGTCCTTATTTTTGACCTTGGCCACTAGGATCCTTCTGGAATGAGTTTCTTCCAGTAACTCTAGATCTATATTCTTGTTCAGAGTGACTATTAATGTGGTCTGTCCATAGGTCTTTGCACCCAATTTGAAGAAACCATGGGTGAGTTTGGCATTGCGGATTAGATTTAGTGTCAGTTGTGTCTGACTATATGCTTGAGTCTTCAAAACAAAGATTAGGTCTATATTAAAATTGATTTTGTTTTAACAAATCTTCCTCGCCCTAATCTTAATGCTAGCCATCCCCTAGCATTTGTGGTCGTGAATTCCATTCCTAATTGCTTAACCCACAGGTATGAGGCTGTTTGGGGTTATATATTGAGTCGCAGACAGAGGTGGGTTTTTGGTGACAGTGGTTGCTGAGGATAGAGGCGGGGTTGCAGATATTTGATGAGGGGTTGGTTAAAATGGGTATTTTGGTGCCGGGCAACTTGTGCACTGGGAACTCCATCGCCATTCCCATCTCATTGTCAATTAACAAAGCGCTAGTTTAGATACTAACTTAGGTTGAGCCTGTGAAGCATTTGGATGATTGGTTAACTTAGCTTCAGACGCTGGACAACTTTTGGAGTTGTTAGTAGTGTTTCAAGCGGATCACAGATTTTTTATTTTATTTTTAGATAGTGGCTAATTTTTCAGCTGTAGTTGGTGGCTGGTTGCCGGCTTTGGGTGGTGGCTATATGCCAGCTGTCAGATCTGGATGGTTGCCAGCTAATTTAGGCTGATTACCATCTTTGGGTTTTCTTTCAGATGGCTTTCCAGCTGATGGCTTTCCAGTTGATCGCTTATCATCTTTGGTTGCCAATTTGGTAGAGGCATTAGGCTTTTGATCCTTCTTGAACAATTTACAGGCCAGCCTCTTTCCAGCACTCTTCTTCCTTTTCCACCCAGCCACCTGAATCAGATGAGGCGCAGCTGTTTTAACGCACATTCCCTTGTCTCGTTTTATAGGCTTCTGTATTAAGATTCATGAAAGGCTCGTTTTTGGCTTCCAGATGCCTGGCTGCCTCCAACTCCCACACCTCCTTGTTTGTGGCGTCCATCTCCTGCTTTTGCCTTTTCATGTTCATAACCTCAGTGAGGTTATGCAGGATCATTCCTTTGCCTTAGGTTGGAGGAGGTTTTTGAGCGAACTTTTATATTTTTGGCAACAAGATTGTTGCTGTATTCACAAGCTGGCTTCCCTATTTTATATTAGCATTGAGCCTTTGTGTGCCCATTCTGATACCTTTACTGGCAGACCTGTTTAACTTCCTCTTGCATAACATAGATGACACAGCTGAAGCCTGGGATATGGATGAAGCAGGGTAAGGTGACTTTATTTCGACTTAATCCATGGGGACAGCTCATACAGCGCCTCCACTGTACAGGGGTGCAAGCACTTGGCAATATATTCACTGCCATTTTGCCAAAATTTGCAAAAATCACCATAAGATAGGGCAGTTGGATCGCCTCATGAACCCGCTCCCTTTTGCAGTCTATTGGCAGGTTTTAGAAGGTTACCCATATGGCAGTTCATAGGCGTAATGGGTCAGCTCCATTTACAGATAATTACCCTTATATTAGATATCAACTTTAAAGAGATTTTGTGGTTGATCTCGCTAAATCTAAAATATCAATGTACACACTTTATGGCACCCAGTGGTAGTCAAAGTCACTTCTCAACAGGACCTTGTCCAGCTCTTGGTATATCTTGAATTATCAAATCAGACCATTACATCTCCCTGACCAACTAGAGGTGAATTTTATAGCGTCCCATAGGTAGGACTTTGGAATCTGTCAGTTCAAACACCCTCCAGTGGTAAAATATTTGATGAAGTCAGTATATCCTTTGGTACCATTCCACAATGATTAATAGCTGTACTGCCACAGCTTATGACTTATTCTTTGGTGTCAGCTTTGGGGCTTTGGACGCGGTCTTTCCTTTTAGGATCCAACTTATTAATTAGACCAGGTCCAATCCTCAGTTCCATGATCTTTCCACTTGGAGCACATTTATTCCACGTCAACTGATTTTGTGGGCCATCTCCGCGCTAATCTTTAAGTCCTGACAGGCTTGAGCATTAGTAGGAGAGAAGCCCAGTCAGTACCAGTGCTTTGCACTTTGGGGCCACATACCAAGTGAAGGTATTTGTCATGTTTACATGACTTAATTGAGGGTACCAACAGCCAAGACAAGGCTGGGCGTCAGGAGGCCCAAAAGATCAAGCTGCAGGACCTTCCTAAACTAAAGCACACCTTGGACCAGCGCTGGGTGCAGGCCAGATATGCCTATGTTGGTCCAGGTGAAGTGCATGACGCCCAGCCCCATGTTACACCATTGGCATTAAAATGGAAGAGTTAACTTATTAACCACGATGATTTGGTTCAGTTATCAGGAAAAAGCGGTTAAAAACCCCATTCAATCTTTCCAACTCTGGTAGGCCTTGCCTTCAATTGATAACTCAAGTTCAAACCATCTCTAGCTATAGTATCCTGCCCAATGGAAGTGTGCGCTAATTGGTGCACCTGGGCTTAGCACCGCTTCCACCAATTAATTGTTCCCCAAAAATTGTTTACATATGATTCTTTGAGCCTAACCTTCCTCGTTGTTGTCTTCTTTTTAATAAATTTTAGTTATTTTACGTTTTTTATGTTATCCTGGGTTAACCTGTGCATGGACCTCTTTGGGGAGGTCCCTAACAACCTCAGCCATTATATTTGCACAAAATTAATGATTGAAGCTGGTGCACCACTGGGCCGCCTGGTTCCCTCCAGACCAAGGCACCCAAGCCCTCCTGCCCATATCACCGCTTGGATATAATTCTTCTTTGTGGTCCACCCAAGTCTTGGTTTTGTTCACCTTTTATTAATATATACTGTGCTGAACACCCTTGCCCTGTGTATCTTTAGCTCTAGCACCCTTTGCGGGGCTATCTTCCCAGTAAACTGACAACTAGTTTTCTGGCGTTGTGGTTGTGCACCGTGCACCACCTCGCTGAGAACTGGAGATCTATAGACGATCTCCTAACATTAGACAACTAACTTTTTTATTTTATGTGCACTAATATTATCCATGTGGGACTTTTGTGAAGTGTGAATTGGGTGTGCCAGCTGTTGGTTACAGCTGAGGTGGGTCTCACCTCCATTTTCTATCTTGACATTGGTTGGAGCATCATGGAATTATCCTTGTCATCTCTGACTGGGAAGTACCCACCCTTCTTGCTTGTACATGGTGGAAACAGATGCTTCACAATCTGAAAGTCATGATTCCTTAATTTTCCTCCAAAATTGACAAATTTGACACAAAAAAATGTTTTTTTCTTGGAACTTCATTTAAATGGTGCAGACGGGATCATAAATGAAGGGCTTGGTGGTTATGGCCTTATATAATTATGCACAACCCATCATTGAATGGGTATGGGGTCATTTGCGGCCCAAAGCGAGTTTTATAACAATGTTTCCTTATATAAAACTGAGCCCTATATCTTCTTGTATGGCTCAGATATGGAACCCATTTCAGTATACCAAATCACTTGAGAGAACCCACGCTTGACCACTACCATAATTAGCAGAACACAAAAGGTGTAAAAGGAGTTGTTTCTTCCATATAACAATTTTTGCAATTGCTGAAGATATAGTGGGATATGTGACCTCAGTAGTAAGAGTGTCCAACTATTTCTTTCCATTCTATGATGCAAAAACGTACCCTGGAGGCATGCTTATGCCTGTAAAGATTTTTATGCTGAAGTGTTGGCGTTTTCTGGTATATTAAAGACCATTCTGTTTATTTTTTATTGACTGCTACCCTTTCATCCTCTTTAGGTAAAATCAGAACGACTATTTTAGTAGATACAGGAGCCTCTGAGAATTTTAATGACTAAGACATAGCCAAATTACGTTGAGCTGATTTTTTGCCAGGTGTTATGGTTAGGGGAGGGGCTTCCCAAGGTATTCCCACGCTGATAATTATGGGGTTAGTGGATTATCAAGTTGGAAAATATCATTTGGCTGACCGTTTACAAGCTATCAAAAACCTCTTGTACCCCATTATTTTGGGTGTAAAGTGTGGCGAAAGTTTGACGTCAGGACTAACTTGAAAGAAAATACCATATCCTTAACTTTAAAGAATGGTCATGAATTACTTGTCCCTCTGGCTGAAGCAAAATCTCAGGAAAATCTTCCCCTTTGGACCAATATCCACGCACTTAGTCTTGCTCCGTTTCTGAAGCCCTCTTTGGAGGTCCCCTTACCTTCCTGTTTGGAGAATTTGGAATCTTCGTTTGATGCGGCTTCATCCAATGTACTATCAGCTCATTAAGATTTTGATTGTGAGTTCAAGCCACCGTTGATTGGTGCATATATCTTCCCCAATTTACCCTTTGACTGTATGGGAGGAAGCGGCCTTAGATGGTGGGTTAAGGAGAAGTTAGCCAAAGGCGCAATTTTCAGTAAACCTCCCCAGTATGTTCCCCACTTCACTTTGTGGAGAAGGGTAATGGTACCTTACTCCCATGCATAGATTTTGGTAATCTCAACAACGTCACAGTAACAGACTTACATTCCATCCACTGGACTCACAGACTGCACGCTATGTGGAGAAGGCGATAGTCTTCTCCAAACTGGATTGTTTAGATGCGTTAAATCAGATATGGATCAAGAAACGTAAGGAGTGGCTATCTGTAATCAAACTAGAAAAGGAATTTTTCCAATTTCAAGTTATGCCCTTTGGGCTTAAAAATTCCCCTGCTATCTTTCAACACCATACTAATGCAGCTTTGGGTGATATTCTGGTCGTATGCGCGGTGGCATACATGGATTTCTGGTGTTCTCCCCTGATAATGAGCCCCATGCAGTACACTTTTTGGCTAATGTTGGGGCATTTGAGGGCAGCTGACCATACGTTATGAGTAAGTAAATGTGAATTATTCAAGTCCTAGGTCACCTTCCTGGGCAACGTCATGTTTGAACAAGGGCACATGATAACTCCAGACAAGAAGAAGGTGATCCATAAGTGGCCCGCCCAAATTTGGCCAAGGAATTGAGGAGTTTTTTGGGGACGTGTACGTTTCTTAGGTAATTTACACCAAATCTTCTTGAAGTGGTGGCACCCGTGTATAATGCGAGTGGGGAAAAAATGCTACAGTGGTCTCCAACTTTGCAGGATGCCTTCCAGGCGGTAAATTTCACTCAGTTGTCTACGTCCATCCTTCTCCATGTTGACCCCATTAAGGAGTTTATTGTGGCTTCTGATGCCTCCAACTTCACCATAGTGGTGACCCTAATACAATTTGGTGAAGATGGAATAGAGCATCTGGTGGGATATTTTTCCAGGAAGATATACTTGCCTGAGTTAAACTATGGCGTTTATAATAAAAATGTATTAGTAGTGGTTGAGGCGCTGACTTATTGGCGTCATCACTTGCGTGGCTCGTCCCAACCCACCATGTACGTACAGACCAGCGTGCCTTTCTGTACTACTGCGCACCTCATGTCTTGACCCCACGGCAAACCTGCTTGCATGAGAACCTAGCCCAATTTGTGTTTCTTATGAGTTTACAAAGGGCAAGGAGGATGGTTTGGCAGATATTTTGAGCCGCAAGCCTGCACTAGCTCCTAATCCTAAGGAAGTAGAGGTGTATAATAATCATTTAATAATTCTGCCAGGTAATATTGTGTCTCAACTTCCCTCTCTTTCAGTCCATAAGCCAGCGCTTGCTCCTCTGGAAAATGAGGAAGAATATGGTACGTTTAGAAAGGTAGCTCTTTCACAGCCATTGTCAGCTGAATATACTATGGTCCTTGCTAAGAGCGCGTTTAATCATGAGGATATTACCAGGGATTATCATGTGAAGGATTAGATGGTGTGGTTTCAGTGGTGCCTATGGGTTCCTGCTGGACCGCTGCGCCTGGAAATCATCTGGTACCATCATGATGGACTCACTATTTGTCATCCTGGAAAGGCAAAGACAAGAGATAATTCGCTACATTTACAATTGGAAGGGGTTAGCCGCGCAGGTGGGAAGTACTGTAAAGATTACCTGGTCTAAAACCAAATGAAACTGAATTTCCAGCCATTAGCAGGGTTGTTGTACCAGTTCAAAAAGCTGAAGGGCCTTGTACTTCTTTATTGTTTGATCTATTGTGGAATTGCCTGTGT